>APFE030698199.1:3577-72853 GCA_000404065.3 Pinus taeda | reverse complement strand
GTTGAAGCTGGAAAAGATACACACTAGCCAAAATCCTGCAGATATGCTAACAAAAGTTGTAACCAAGGAGAAACTGAGAATATTCTTAGTTTCTATTGGTCTTCAAGGATGACAATGAAGATGAGAAACAACTAGGTCCAAAGAGGAGTCATTTTCCAGCAAATGAAGCAACGATGGAGTTGCTACAATCATTCTCCAAGTGGGAGATTGTTGGGTGTGGAGCATGATTGTTCAAAGGTATTTGTTTCAGCTGGACATATACCCCTGGAAGTTTGTACACCCCTCCACGTGGGGGTTTCCGAGGGCCAGTGGTCCCCCTGCGGGGGTTTCGAGGGCAGCGCCCCCGAAGCTAAAAACAGATGTAAAATTGCCTTGTAAAAGTATAGTATTTTCTAGTCAATCTGGGCCGTTCATTAGTCAGATGATTTGACGGTAGAACTTATGTTTAGTTTATGGTTTTTTTGCCCTAGAAGGCAACCCCTCTCTTTATATGGGGGCATTGTATTTGAGGCTGTGTAATAGATGTGTATTCTCCGAGCAAGAAATAGAGAGGTGAGACTGTGAGAGAAAACAAAGGATATTACAACGGATCTGCTGTAGGTTGTGTCTCTTCATTTTGCTAGATAATAGAAAGGAAGGATTGGCTGTTCGGGGTGGATGTAGCCCAAACTAGGTGAACCACGTATATCTGTGTCTCTCTGGTTTTATGCATTTTTTGTGTTTATATTTATGCAATATTCTATGTGTTCCATTGCTCTGTAATATATAATTTTCTAACAAAAAGTACCATATATGATAAGTCATGCTCATGTGCTTCAACAATATTGACCCAATTTAATTTAATCCAACACATTCTAAGAGTACAAAAGTGTATTTTAGTAAAGCATGCTAGATATTTAAAGAAAAATAGATCGTGTTCCATTCATTTCATCAAAACCTCCTCAAAAGTACATAAGTGTAATGTCTTGAAAAGTGTTTTTGATAAAATTTCTGAACCCCTCTCTAAATGCATGAGAGGGGTTTAAATACTAAAATATATGCCTCAAAATATATTATTACAAAAATAATTGAGGAGGTTTCAAACAATATACCTCAGATGGGAAAAAATAAAACTAAAAACAAAATAAACTAATGACTAGCTCCTTTTAACTTGATCTCTGAGGTCGCAAATATCAATCATTGGCTTGAGCTGAGGTGGCTGGTGGATTGTAGATTTTAACTACCCAACAAATATGACATCTATCAATGCTGACACCATATTTTGTGTAGAGGTTGTTAAACACCTCAGAGTCATCCGCTGGCTATGTAGTTCTACTAGAAACTGCTAGTATGTCTCCCAATTCAGGTTGGTTAGCTGTTTAATAACCTCTTCCTTTTCCTGTGCTATTTGTTTCCATTACTGCTCTAGTTGCTTGACATTTGGTACAAACCCTAGTACACACTCTTTCACAAGGTTGGCACCATGAAGGTTTTTATTTACGACCTCTATTATGCTGCGTGTTTCTCCTACTGCTATTGTTGTTGCCCTTCAACCGAGAATCCCAATCCGTAAACAAAATATCTTTGTGAGACTCTTCCAGTTTTGGTAGGTCAACCTTTCTTCCATCCTCAGATTCTTGCCAGGTGATAAATTTAAAAACCATTTTGTGGATTTCTTCATACTCAAACTCCATATCAATTATTTGGTTTTTCAATTTATCATTGGTTTCGCAGTAAGGATTTATTTGCAAGATTTTTTAGTAGAATACTTCCTCTTGTTGCTTTAATATGGAATTGAGGCTCACTGCTTCTTTAATGAATTTGTCAATTTGCGGGTTGTCTTTGAATTTATCTATCATGGCTTGCATTTGACGAATTTGCAAGTCTTTTTCTGATAAATTGGCTTGGTGCTATACCCTCATCTTCTCAAATTCTCTTTGAAGTTGGGCTACCTCTAATTCTGCTTGTTGATTAGTTTTTTCTTGGGCTAATTGTTGTTCTAGCAACAAAAGTTTATGTTCCTTTTCCTTCAAAAGCATTTAGACTTTTGCCGCCTTGTTGATGATGGTTGTGGCATAAGCTCTTGCGAATTTCAACAACTTTGTGAGATTCTCTAATGGGTCGATAGGTGTGTCCTTTGACACAATATCCATTGGTTCATTTTCCGGAGTCGTAACAATAGTGATGTCCAATTTCCTTTTCTTCCTTTGTCTTTTCACTACGGATTGCAAAATATATATAACAGAGGTATTTCCTCAATTCTTAAGACAATTTCGGAAGTAGGAACAACATGAATAATCTCAATATTCTGGGTACTTGTAGCTCCTTCCCTTGTTGTTTCTGGATTTGCTTTATGCTGGGTTTGCTTGGGAGTTTATAGTTCAGATGTTTGCTCAAGATTTGTGTATGTATGGAACTTTTTATTGAACTAATCCTATTCTTGTTCTGGGTCAATGATTGGAGCTTTTCCTGACTGAGTTGAAGTAGAAGCAACCTTTGATTGCTTCTTTGCTAGGGCCTGCTCGACCATCTCCTTTGTAATTCCAGCCGTGTCTTTCTCATACTCTTTATTTGTGTTTCCTCCCCCATTTTGACACTGTCGTTCTGAGTGCTCTGACTCATGAGTCAACTTCTCTTGGGTTTCTTCTTCAGGATTTTCTTTGGAACTTCCCTCCAAGCTTATGCTAGGAGTTGGCTCTCTTATTGGTTCAATCTGTAGTAGGTCCAAGGGAACCCTTATTAATGTCTTATTTCTGTACATATGAAAAGCATCAATATCTTTCAGGGTCAATAGTAATGATGCCATATGTAGAATTTGTAAAAATGTTTCTACTTGTAGGAAGAGGTCATCAAAAGCATCCTTTTCATGGGTGAATTGTTTGACTTTTACCATTGTAGTAAATTCCTTAGCAACGTGATTTGGGTTGTATTGCCTTCTTGGAACTGTAGCCAATTTCAGAGACATAATAATATCCGCTTCCTTTACTGCAAGTCCATAATCGTGTAGTGCGAAAGCACCACATTGTAATGGGAAGGCAGGTCAAATTGATTTCTACTATTCTTCTAGTCCTCTGGTTAAGCCACCTTCCCTTGCAGTCTGGTAGGCTATTTCTCTAGCCAAAAGTTTGTCAGGGACATAATATGGGAGGACATGCAGAAAAGAGATGCTCCCAAAAACACTAATATAGTTGAATGTCTCTTCCACAAACCATCTGGCTACTAGCAAGATATCTACTTTAGCCTCTTTAGAAAACCTAGGGGTTGTTCTGTCATTTTTTTTTTTTATGAATAGGCAGCATAACACCCTGACATATTTTATAAAAATGGGGGTGGAATTGGGATTCCCACAAAATTTTATGGTATATATGGATGGGAAGCAGATTCTGTACAGTCCACTTCCATCACATATTTGGAAATTGAGAACTAAAACAAATTGCATCCATAACAAAAACACTCATAAAGAAAGGGGGGAAAATCCTTAAAGAAGGACTTGTTTTCCTTCTATATTTCATAATGGCCTTTGCCAAATTGTCTGATAAAATTTGAGCCTAATCATAATTGTTGCATTAGCTATCACATCTATTAACGGGAGCCATTCCATGGAAAATTTGGTGCTATCAGGTCTACCGAATAATCTACACATCATTGCTGTTGCGAAACTAGGAGGGGGGGAATGGATGCCATTGAGTACATACTAGTTTTGTCTCGTTTGAGTTTTCCTCCGCTTGACCTCAAGGTTTGTGTGATGTCTGTTGGGTCCTCGTTCTCTTTGGTGAATTGCTCAAGGAACTCTTTGTTGTAGAGATTTTGAGGCTTTGGTAATTGGTACATTAGTCGTAGGTTGTCTGGTGAGAAAGACCCCATGATCTGTTGCCTTTTATTCTTGAAGGTTCTGTTTGAGATGTCTACCTCATCAATTACCCATTTCACCATATCTGTGTATGGTATTATCTTCGGTCTTGCAGCTACTCGGTGCAAGAATGAACATGTTGTCTTGAAATAGGAGGCATCAAATGACTCCTGAGCATCAGCTGTGGCCTTTGTTACTAGTGGCCTGGGCTTCTCTTCTTCTAACATGTTATACATGGCTTCCCATGCCGTGGTTCCTCCGTCCTTGCTGCATGTAGTATTGGAGAAAATTGGTACCATGTCTGATTTCTCAGATGCAGTCACATTTCCCTTCTTCGACATTCTTTCTAACAATGTTTTCAATGGAGGTTTCCTGAAATGGATAAAATGGAAGTTATCGTATAAACACAAAGCGAGAATGAAACTGAGAATTAAATGACACATTTAACCTCAAAAGGTGACAAAAAAGGAGCTTTTATTCAAAACATAGATGAAAATAAATCATATCATGTTGAGCCGCTCTTAACATAAATGCCATTAAACTTATTAACTACCCACTAAGGTCTCTTATCATTGCCTTTATTACTCATTTAAACTACTACATCACAAATGGGAAGGGAAAAACTTTAAGCTGGCGAGTTTAAAGTGCAAAATTGTCGATTATGCGATTGCAATAAGATTATCGAAATATCACAAATCGCACTATCACATTTTTGGTTGTGCATTTTTCCAGAGTTGTTTAGAAATCTATGGGATGTGAGGTGAGCAGTATACTTTTCATTGTTTAGAGCGTACTTTGCCTAAATCAATAAATACTTCATAAAGTGTCTTTTTACTAAGTGTCAGACTTAACTTATAGAGTTTATAATATTTGTTTTTATCAGGTCTGAGTTCTATCGCACTTCTCAAACGTTTGTATTTCATAACATTGGCTTTTAAGTAAAGTGTCGTGACGCGATAAGCATTGGCTCGCTCTACTACAATATTGTATTTCACATATTACAACAAGTTTTGTCAGTTGCGTCTTTTGTGAAAGCAGATATGCGATTGCGATAAGTGCTTCATTTTACAAGAATTGCCTTTAGTTTTAGCTTTTAAATGGAAAGTTTATTTATATTCGAAGTTTATTTTGGTGATTCCTTCCATTGCAATTCACAGATCATGGTTGTTAATTAACCTTTGACACACTTGGTCCTGCGATATGCGATAAAAGCGAGATTTGCTAGTTTTAAAGGGATTTGACTTGATATCTTAATTTATTTCTCAAAATTTAAAAAGAAAGCTCCTAAGTGCTAAATTTTTCTTGGAGGGTTTTTACTAAAGGGTCCCCATCTATTAATAGAATATTAAATATTAAATCAATAAATGGGGGGGGTGTTGTTGAACAACACAACACATCCCTGCAACTATTTTAGATCAAATCCTACATTTCTCAAATCAAATTGGATTGAGTAAAATGAAAAAGGATAAATCTTTGAACTAGATCATTTGCTAATTATTACTATAAGATCTTGTAAATAAAATTACTTTGACTTCATTTTTCATAAGTTGGTTATGATATGCATATTGATTCTGATTTTTCATATTGTTGGGATAGGGTCTCGAGGGTCACTTTTGGGGTTAGTTTAACCCATTTTTGTCAAAGTTTTGTAAAGAATATAAAGACTCCACAAAATGTGGATGCGGAGTGCACAACTAAGTAGGAGTCAAAGGGGCCTTAACCCCTTGTTTGGGTAAGTGATAAGTCAGCTTTTGAGACTCACCCATGGTCCACGGACCATGGTATTGTATGGAAAAAGCTATATATAGTCGAGTCATAGCGAGTCTAAGTAGTAATGAAGTCAAGATAGAAATTGTTTGGGCAAGTTCTAAGGCAGGAAGCTATGTTTCTTGTACTTAGGCAAAAGGGGAAGGCTCTTGCAGCTAAGTGCGCAGGAGGCCTTGGTAAGTCCACAGTTGAGTGTGTGGACCCCTGCAACTGAGTGCGCAGGGCGGAGAAGACTGTAAATTGAATGATGAACTTAATAAAGACTAGTTTTGGAGAAATAACTTGCCTTTGAGTATTATTCTTATTTCTGGTCATGTTATGTTTTATCACTCAATGATATGTTTATGTGGAATAATGTGTAAATATTGCGCGAACCTACTAAATCTTTAATATTTATGCGTGAACTAAGTAGTTATCTGGTTTCGTGGAAATAAGGGTTAATTTTGTTATGATTTCTAATGAAATGGACAGATCTGCGCAAAGGCAGAACTAGGGTTACTAATTAATGCATGAAAGTGGATAGACTGCTTCTGTTAGGTCCCTAGAATCTGATCGTAGACCTTCGCGAAGCTCTAAAATCCATTTCCTTAGAGTTGTAGTAGTGGGTCATAAAAGGATACCAATCTTCATGAAGGTAAGTCTGAGCGAAAAAGGCTTAAGACAACTTATCACATTGTCTCTGGATGCAAAAATCTGGTTCTAGCATCCCCCAATATTGCTTCGAGTGAGACTGCAACCTGCACTATGCAGGTTGTTGCCGAAAGGGCCAACAATTAGGGTTTTGTTGGTTGGTGCGAACAACTCTGAACCTGGGTCAAGCCCCCTTAAGCCAACACATATGTTGCAAATTTCTAAGAAGTGGAAGAAATCCTAATGACTAGGAGTTACATCATTTCCCAATTTTGAGGCCACTATCATCTTTAACTCGTTAAGAGTTTTTTGACGATATGGATTTTCTCTTATTCCAAGTTTGAGACACAAAGTCATGGTCCTCAGAAGTTTTTGTACTATGATCATATTTTGATGACTTGGAAAATAATGTGTCTCTTGAATCCGTGTGTCATTACATGGTTGGTGCTTAGTCAACGTGTAGGCCACATGGTATGGGCAAATCATTTTCAAACTTTGAATTAGATCATCCAGATCTAGATGTTCCTTTGTATGCATTTTTGGAGAAATCATTGATATATAAATATCTAGATTTTGTAATCATCCAAATTTCTCAACTTTTTGGATGTTGATTTTATTGTCTTTCCCGGATTCATGATTTTTTTGTTTAAATAATTAATTTTACTTTTTTTTACTTTTTATTTTTATTTTCATTTGATTGATTTTATTTTAATTTTCATTTACTTCTTTTCTTTTTGTTTATTAGTTTGTTCATAAACTAGCAAGACTAACCTATGGCTTGAGAAACCATGACCCAAAAGCATCTATGCTATCAAAATCACCACAAAATCACATCCGACTTAGATCACACCAACTCATTCATTATTAAATTTATACCCACAAATACGAGATTTATCATTTTCTTATAAATTATTAATATTATTTTTCAATAACATAAGCCTTAGCGCTATAATATTTCATTCATATTAGATGAATTTTGATGCACGTGAAATGGGAATACTATATAAATTCCCTATGAAATTTTCCTTTTACAATTTTTTTTAAAATTTTATTTTTAAAAAAAAATAAACTAAAATTATTTATAATAAGAAGTTTCAATTTTTCGTTGGTTTACAAACATATTGGAAATTATTACTTCCTTTAAAATTCTTGTTAAAATTTTCAATAAACTAAATCTAATTTTAAAATAATATTTCTTTAGATTTACTACATATTATAATTTTATTGGCAAAATTTCCATACCATTTATTAATAGATTAACTAACTAAAAACCTAAAAAAAACATATATGCATGAAGAGAATCTAAAAACCTAAATAAAACATAGGCATGAAGACAAGGAGTTGAGTTGATTGAATATTTCCCTCTTTATGCATGTTCAAAATTTAATCAAAGTTGTCATCAAAATTGTTTCACACATTAATGGGACCAAATGCAAAATTGAAAAGTAATTTTCAAGTTTACAGAAAGGCACCAAAAACATGTTTTAACTTACATTTTCACAAAAAAAGACAATATAGGATAAAAAAGACTATTCCTCCAACTCCATCTCCTCCACATACGCTTCCATTTCCATCCACCATCAACATTTCCCTTCACTAATTTATAAACCACTAACTCCATCTTCAACTTTACCTTCACATCCACCTCTATTTCCATTTTCACATTAATGACTTTCAACATTTCGAAGGAACGTGCTATTTGTAGAATTGAAAGGTCATGTTTTTAATAATTACTTAATGATATTGATATTTATAAATGAATAAAATTGGGGAGATGATATTTTTTTAATTATTAATAAATAATTTTGGTGAATTTTAATAATTTTGTAGATTTTGGTAAAAATAATTTTAAAAAATTAGAATGTTAAAGTGTTTGAATCGTTTTTTATGGTGAAAATGTATTCAGTACCATCAAGAATCTTAAGGGTACCCAAAATCTTAAAGTTTGACAGCTATAACCTAAATTTTCAAAAAAATCTCCTTGACTAATTTGTAAATTCTTTAAACTACACTTTTAAATTATAGCACAATTAAATAAAGTGAGCATAAGTTGGCATAGCAAAGAGAGAAATAGAGCATAAGTTTGAATAGCAAAGAGGGCAATATGTAGAATTCAAAGATTGAGAAGGGTAGCTTGTGTGGCGAGAAAGAGAGGATTAGCTTCTTTTACATAGTTTTTCTCATTATACCCCTCCACCTGCCATGTGAATAGGTAACTTGGCTTATTCTTAATGATATGATATTTTAACATCCACGATACTAAAAATAGTCTATGGGACTATTAGTTCCCTGCTTTTCGTCTTTTGCAATTCAATATTTTTCTTGTTCAAATTGATGATGAGCTAGCCCAACTTTCCAACAATCCCCTGGCTAAAAAGACAATGCTAAGAAACTGATGCTAACATATTCCCATAACTTTCTCTGATGCCTTTGAATGCATCACATTCCAAAATGAAATGTTTTTCCGATTCCGATTCCAAAATGAAATGTTTATAGATATAAAACTTCAAACTTTTTAATATGGTTCTCACTTTATTTTTTAGCTGGGCTTATTCTCAATAATATAAATATAAGACTTTGTGTTCTTTTTATATGACTCTCACTTTATGCATATAAAAGAAACTTTAAAAACATTTAATAATATTATATAATAAATTTTAAAAAAAATTAAAATTTATATTTGTATTAATAAAAATTTACAGTTCAATATAAAAGAGATATTGACATTATATTAAAAAACATAAGTAATAACAAAGATTACAAGTTTGCTTGGTTATAATTTGAGCCATTACATGAAATTTGGCTCATTTACACATTACATATATATTCCATTCCAAAACTCAAAATTGGGAGTAGGCAAATTCAAGATGAGAAGGCAAGGGTGTGGAAACAAACAAGAAAGGTCATGACTTTATCCTAATTGATTGGGTATATTGATAATCCCTTTATCTATATTTTGCACTCTCAATAAAGCTCAGAACAAGTTATCTAGGGTTCTATTGGAGATGAAAATGGTTTATTTAGGGTTTTTTCATAATAATGTTATATTATGGAGATTAGAACATGTTGTATTGTAACATCTCTATTTTAGAGATTGCAACTAAAATATGACACTCACCAACAATCCTTCTAATCAATTCTTTTAATATGACACGTATTCTTTTTCTTGATCCAAACTCGAGTATGAAAAAAACAAAGAGTTGACCTGAACCTTTGAGTAAAGAAACTAAATCTTTTACATATATAAATAAAAGCACAAGTTACTTAAATCCATGTAACATTTGGTATTCATTAGCTAAAATCAAGTAATATAATCTAATCATTTCAAACAATTCAATATAATAAAAGAAAAATTAATAGACTGAAAAATAATTCAAAATTTTATCAAAATTAATCAATTAAAAAGTATTTTAAATGCAATTAAAATTTGTAAATAGGAAAAGGAACATTGATTTTTTAACATTGATAAACATATATGAAGTTTTCATATATGTACTACAATATATAGATATTAAGTTTTAATTGAGCATGCAAGTATTTTAGTGTTTTATTTTCATTTACATAAATATTAAGTTAAATTGAACACTAAACCATATTTTAAATTCATATTTGTGGTTTTGATAATTATCATTAAATAATTGATTGAATTTTCAAAGTCACATTATTTAATTATGAGTGATTTTATATAAAAATTATCTACATGTGATTATAACTTAAAAGTTAACAAACTTTATATATATGTATATATATACACACAAGATTTATCTTAACATTGCATTTATTAAGCATGGAAAGAGGTATCTAATTTCTCTAGGTAAAAATCTTTCTTCATATTTTTCAATCTAAAAGAGTTTTTCATCTTAAAAATTTTGATCTTTTAATATTTCATAAATCCAAAATTAAGATGAATATAGACTAATTAAAAGAGATAAGCAAAATAAATATCTCACATATACAAAACAAAACAATACAATACAAAAAAAATCTTAATCATACCTATCATAAATACAAAGAAATTTAGTATCTTCTTTATTATTTTCTAAATACATTGACTTTTTAATTGAATAAAATAGATATCATAAATACAAAGAAATTAAATTTTTTTTAATCATAGCTATCATAAATACAAAGAAATGTAGTATCTTCTTTATTATTTTCTAAATACTTTGACTTTTTAATAGAATAAAACTATAATGTTTTGGAAAACTTTTTAATATATTTAGAATAAAAAATTAAATTTTAAAGAGTTCTAAATACAAAGAAATTTAGTATTTTTTTATTATTTTCTAAATACTTTGTACTTTTTAATGGAATAAACTATAATATTTTGGAAAATATTTTTAATATATTTTGAATAAAAAAATTAAATTTTAAAGACTTCTAAAGAGATTATTTTTTGAGTTTAAGAAAACATATTTAATCTCCTTAGACATTAATTATTCTCCTATTTTATTTTTAAAATAAATATATATTATTTAACTTAACTTTATTTATTTTATTTATTTTTTCCCGCCTTGGTTAACTAAATATAATCAATTTTAACGCTTAACCTCATTCTTGAGATCAAGTCAAAAGTGTCTTTGATAGGTACGTAGGGGTTTAAAAGCATGATATAGCATTAGTCATTGTTATGAAGGGAATATAATGATGGTATATGTTTTGTATTTAATATAGATATAATTTAAATTTTGAATTTGAATTTTTTTTTGGAAAATTATTGATATAATATTTTTTAATGTTATTTATATATATATATATATATAATATAATAATGTCATGTAGTATTTTACATGAATTTGTTGAGTTATATTATCTTTTGATGCGGGAGTATTTTATTTCTAAGTTAAAATATATTTTGATTAGAATAGGGGTCTTTCATTTATCCAAGGAGTTGGTTCCCTAAATGTCTGGAATTACTCGATTTAATGTATTTTCTTATGTGTCTTAGAATAATGGTATATAAATGATTTAAAGTGAAGATTCATGTAATCTTATTTTCTTTAAATGAGAGATCTCAAGAGTATTTGGGAGAGTTAAAGAGATATTAGAGTTAGTTGGATTTTTGAGAGGATTTTGTGGATATAGAGATCTAGAGATAGGATTTGTTGAGAACGTTGTGGATCTGAACTAATTCTAGTTCAGAATTCCCTTTTCTATATATTTTGTAAGCCAAAAGGCATATGGAGAAGTAAGAGTAAGATAGAGAGAGAGTCGAGAGGCCAGAGGCCACAAGGCCAAAGGGACAATTTATTATAAATCGGGCTAGATGGGCTTTTTGTATTTTAACCATTAATAGAGAGTCTTTTGAATATGTGTGTGTGGAGTGAGATTTTTCCTCAAGAACCAGTTCTTCTTCAATCTTGTATATTTCAGTATATATATTAATACATGTACAATACAAGATTGTAACCCCGACAATTCAAAGTTTAAATGATGATAAGATTGAGAGGGGGATTCATTGTATAAATCCATTTAGAGGTCAAGCTTAGGAGGGATTCACGTTCCTGCAAGACTAGAGTGCGCACCAGAAGCGAGAAGGCGAGAATTATTTGGTTCTTCTCAGACTTTGTTGGAAATCGAGATCACTGATTAATGATCCCACTATAATGAAAGATTATAGTGACGCAATAGAGGAAAGATCAGAGTGAGTAGCAGAAGCGTTAGTGCGTAGAGGAACTAGGGCCGAGAGTTGCATAAAAATAAGAAGGATTTGTGAAAAAAACTTAGTTTATTTTAGTATTGATGGGAGTTTGTCACTTGATAGTGGATGGAGACAAAATCTAAGTTTCGTCAAGAAGGAGTTGTTAATTAACAACGCCGAACTGAAGGGTTTTCCCTAGAGAATTGGAGAGAGCGAACACAAAGAAGTGCCGGGATGATAGGGCACCACGCAGACATGGAGTGTGGACCAAGCATGTGATAAATAGGGGGAAGGCAACGTGGCAAAGTGGGTCCACCCGGAGGTTCTACCATGGCAAGTTTTGTTTCATTCAGTTGTTGATGATTCAAGCTTATGTAGCATTTACAAGATAGATGATGGGTCTCGCCCAGAGGGTTTCCACCTCGATGATTTTTGTAAACACTTCTTCTATACGCTAGGTTATTGAAAGCAGGGCGAAGGCTTGTCAATGGTACTTTCCATTAACTGATAGATGAAGAAAGGTCAGGCGTAAAAGATCCATCTCACATGGCAAAGTGGACTCCACCCGGAGGTTTTATACCCCAGCGACCTTTGCTAGTCCTTGTTTGGTCAAGTTAGGCTTTTATTGAGTGGGCGGAAGCAGTAATGCGAGTTTGAGAGTGGGACACCCCATAACATTAACCCCGAATGTATAAGAAGTGGTATAAAGACGAACTGACGACCTTACATACAAAGGAGAACAAGTGGGCTTATGAGGAGTTAGTGGTGTAGCAGAAGTGTGAGGAAGGGCCATGTAGAAATAGTAAGTGGGCCAGCCCGAAGGGTTGTAACCCGACAATGCATGAAATACACCAAAGAGGAAAAGGTCGACATTGAAGGCCTAAGCCTATTATATGCTTGGTTATAAGGAATAGTCACATGTTGTATATTTATGGGACACACACAATTTATAAAGAGCTTCGACTACTAGACAATTGGGAAAGGTTTGCACTCAGGTAAAATCTATTGTTGTGACAATTGACTAAAAAGGGTCGAATTAATATTAGGGAATATGTTTCGGATGATGTGCACCTATATAGAAGGAATGGCATTGATTTGATATATAAAGGTAACCCTTTCTACTCATCCCACTGTTTTTTTAAATCCTCTCACTGAATTGTTTTAATGGGATTATTATCCCACGGGATGATTAAAAACAGGGTTGAAGGAAGCACCTAATTGATAGAGATATCTTGGGAATTGCGAGGACATATGTTGTGAAGATCATTCAACAAGATATTTTTCTCATGTTTAATAGATATCTATACAATTGCATTTCCAACAAAAATGTAAGATAAATTTACCTCTTAATTCGTGGCTTTATGTTCCATGAAATCCATCACAATGAATAAAATATGTATTACAAAGGTTGATCAATCCTCAACACCTATCTTTTTTTCTTGTAAGCTGAGGAGTTGCCATTTTCTATTATAAAAAACGAAACCATTACAAATCTAAGGTGGTCTCAACCTGCCCCGCGGGGAAACCAGGTTTATTGACCACCTATAGTTTTTGACTACTGACCAAAAATAAAAGGTTTTCAATCTGTCTTTCCAGGCTTTATAAACATTAGCCTTGTAACTGTTACTACTGACATATAATTGCAAGTAAATATGATCATAAACCCTATACATATCTAAACAAAAAACTGAGATTTGCATTTCTAACTACTTCAAGAAACATGCCTTTCTTCATTGTTCTCCAGCGACATCTTGCTGCTCCTTCTCCTTCTTGATCACCAAGCCATTCACCTCAAGCTGTTGCTGTAGATCCTCCAGCCTCTTGTCTTGCATGAGCAGGGTGATTAAGATATTCTTCAGCTCTTTCTTCAAGTTTGGAATTCCCTCCGACAATTCAACCATTTCCACAGCAATATGCTCCATGGCTTTGGCCATGAGTCTTTTCATGACCCAATATAGGTGCAGCGACTGCTTATACAGAGTCATTCGACCTCGGGTGTGCCCTGGATCTGGCATGAGATGCATCCAGTCCTCCATTTCTTCCTCAGACTGTGCCTGGATGGCCTCTTCCTCCCAGTGCTCAATTATCCTCCTAATTTTTGGGTTAGTCCTCTCGTTGTATTCTCTCTTTGCTGTTCTAACCCTTGTCTCTATGGTCTGCCTACCCTGTCTTCCTTTGGCTCCCACTCCGGTCTCCCCATCTTCCTCAGTGCCTGCTCGACAGTGGCGGCCCCGTCTGCTACGCCCTTCTGCTATTCCTTGTCTTCTCTGGCCTCCCCTGCCTCGGCAACCTCTCCCTCTCCTCCGTCTGCATCTTCCTTCCCCAGCTTCTATCCTCTGCCTTCCTTCGTCTTCCTCCCGGTCTCCTTTCGCAACTCTGTTTCCTGTTATTTTCTTGTTTCTGCCGCTGTTATTCATTTCCTGTGCAACCATCTCCAGGTCATCTGCAATGTCTTCACTCTCGCCCTCAGAAACTTCATAGACAGGAATATAGCAGTACTCGGGTCCCTCCTCCACTTTTCGTTTGCCCTTCGCATCCGAGTCTCCTCGTCCCTAGTCTCCATCCCTTGCCCTGCTTCTCATCCACCTCCCTGTCGCCCTACTCCCCTCTGCTTCCATGCTGTCTTCGCTTCCTTGCTTTGACCTGCGCGTCCCCACTCTTTCTTCTCGGCTCCTTGAGCTTCCCGCTCTCCTCGCTATATACCTCTGCTTAATTTCGCTCTTTCTTGTTTCACTGCGAGCCTTTTCTCTCGTCCCGCTCCGCCACCTTTCTTTCCTGATATCTCCCCCTTCATGCCTTTAAATTTCAATTCCCTGTCCGCTCTGTTGGCTCCTACCCCCATGCAATCATACCTCGGTCTTGCGCCTGACGACCTGTCAGCTCCACCGTCGTTTTCCTGTACCCGGATGTCCTTTCGTCCTGATCGGGGATCCTTCTCACCGATCCATTTACCTGTAAACATCATGTTTTGAAACTCGCCTGTGGTCACCTGCCTTGCCTACCGTCGTTTCTTAATTTCTCTCCCTTCCACGTTGCTCAACCCGATCGGGTGAATCCTCAACACCTATCAATCTAATGAAAATTCCACAAAAACTTCATAAAAATTGAATTATCCATGATCATTTTGTTGGGGCTTTGACACAACATAACTTTTGATATTTAAATTAAACTAATTATCTCTCATTTAATTTAGATTTGAGCTACTCCATCTGAATTGATGTCAGTGTTCTCCACTCATATATTTTGTTATGTATTACTTTACATTAAATCATTCATTCAAGTTTAATACCCTACTATCTCTAAACATGTAATGTCTACCAAGGAACAAACATGAAGTTAATTATGATATCCATGGAATTCAATATGCATAAGAAGGCATGAGCTAGATGGCCTCCTGAAACCTCCTAAGCCCTTCAACTACTCACTAGTACTTGTGTACACATGTTTTTTTCTTTCCATATACATCTTAATGTAAATCAAGTGAACATAAAGAAAATGAACTTAAGAAACTACTCACCTCCACAAACTTGTAATGAAAAATTGTCTCATCCTTATATAGTTTATAATTCTATTGATTCTCTGCAAAAAATAAATCAATCCTACTATAGATGATCTAAACTTCATCCATTGCTTCCATCCCCACTTTGTATTCTTCAACAAATTGACTATCAACACTTCTATACTTCCTATTGTTCCTTTAATGCCCTAACAATTTTAATTTTTCATCCAAATATTAAGGCTCAAATGCCATCAGTTCGCCCATAATATTCCATGCTTGACCATTTTTATTGGAGACTCACCATCATTATCATCTTCAATGTATCAATGGCTCCTCGTCCTATAGCTTCTCTACAACACTCATAGAGTCTTGTCACATGTGCCTGAAGGTGCCACTTCTTATCCCTACCCTTTCCCATGACCATCGTCTTTGTCGCCTTAGCCACCTGCTTGGTGGCCTTGAGCTTCCTTAATGACATCATCATCAAGCCACCATTTATTGGGAGAATACATGTTCCTATCATGAGGACCATGAAACCCATGGTATTTATGTTCTAGAGAATGAATAGGTAATGCATTGAAGGGATCTTTTTAAGGTTTATGTTCTTGCACAATAAAACATTGAACAATTTTGAGTTTTGTCATCTTATATAAGATTATTGCTACGGGGAATTTCATATGATATCAAACGGTATCACTCTAGAAGTAAGGAAAATTTTCTATCTAAAGATAATTCAATGACTCTAGGGTTACATTACCATGTATCAAATTACAATATTAGAATCAATGGTTTCACTACTTAACAAACACATAAGTCCTCTAGCCCACACATGCTAGTAGAGGAATATTAATAATGTCCATTTGGTAACTTGCATGAAGCTTTAAGTGCACAAAATTATCCAACATTTCAAAATTACAAAAATAGCCAACATTGAAGCACCTTCTCTCTTTTAATTATAAAAAATTAATTCAGATTTACTACTTGCATGTAACTCCTCTGTCTCACATATGGCTTCTCATCCAAGAACCTTTTTTGCTCTTTTAATTGTCTTATGATTGTATTGTGTTTTTAGTAGTGTTTTAATAGAGTCTAAGCTTTATTTTGTAATCTTACACATTTTGCAAAACATAAATTTGGTTTATGATAGTGGCCATGTATGGGGTAAATTTGGTTTATAGTTAGTAGTTAAAATTTCAACTAGCTCATGGCTTGAATCTCTTAGCCCACCAAACTTTGTGCTGGTAGAAACAAAATATAACAAAACAATATTTAATTCGGTTTTGAAGATGGGAATTGAATTTTGGTTGCAACATTGTATAGCATGAAGTGCGAGGTTACAGTGTGGAAGTCGTGGATAGTGATTGATCATACATTGATGATGAGCATGTCAAGTCTTAATAAAATGTAAAATAATGCACTTTATACTCTATATTACTTAAGTTATAGTAGTGGTTAAAAAAACTAATACAATTAATTAATTCTATTCATTGAAACTCAATATGAATTAGTGCTAGTAATGGTAACATCCTACTATACTTCTTAGCAACAAAACACTTTACTTTAAGATGGTATTAAGTATGCTACTCCAAGTTGTTAACTCAAAAGATTAATTTTCTAAAAATAGTATTTATATTAATTTTTTAAGTCAATATTTTTTTATTTATAAAATAATATTACATCGTTGCCTACAACATTTCAAAATTCTATTAACCTCACTCTTATTAGATTTGTTGGCTAGTAAGTAATTTCCAAAAAATATTACAACATACTAAAAATACTTTACTATCTAAAACAAAAGGGGGCGCATAAGACTAAAACACGAGCAAGATTAGAATAACACAGATAGCCATCTAACAGTCGGTTGAAGTTACTAAAGCAAGGTCCTCCTGTCTAGAACTAGGGGGATTCAGAAGCCAAAATTCGCATTGTATGTACTTCTCCATGTGAGCCAAACGTGCATCCAGGCGATCAAGGTTGTCTTGCATATGCCATTGGTTCCTTTGAATATCATTGAGGAATGAGATGATCTCATTTCAATTATCACGATTTGCCTTGAGAATTTATCCTAATAAAGTCTTCAACTACCAGTGAAGGTGACTGAGTGCATGTATTGACTTCTCCTTCCCTTGGTATTCCCAGGGTTTGGGAGCCAATGAGGGACTTCACCGATGAGCTCAATGTCTGAAAATGATTACCTTTCTCTACAAATAGTCCTTTTAAGGCGACAAATGTGTCTGAGTACTGGGATAAGTTAAAACCTAGAAGGAAGTTGTTGCCTCCTTGGCTGGAGTCTCAGAGTGAGTCCTACTAGTCTGACACGCTCCCCAACACCTCGATGAGCACGATCATGCTATCCTGACATGGTGAACCAAACAAAACAATCCTCAATAAAACCATGAATGAAACTCAATCGAGGGCCCAACCAAACCAATTGAGCATGGATAATCAGAATATACCAACAACCTATAATGACTACAAACCCCCCCTCTCCATAGAACCACAAGGCCAATAGGAATTCTGAAATGCTTGTATGATGACTCAACAAATGCAGTGCACTTGGAACTAGCTTGTTACAACACCATAAGAAAATTGAAAACAAGAGGGGGAGGCCAGAGGTCTGTGACCTATCCACTTGATGAAAACCACTTGATAATAAACAAAGCCAAATGGAGCACTCCAGACAAGCTAGCTACAAACTTAATCTGATAGAGGAATTGAAACCCAATAATTATCCAACAACCAACCAAGACGATAAAGAAGAGCTGGACAAACCAAAAGCATAGAATTACCTCAGATTTTAGCTTGACAAAATTGGAGGTGCCCAATCACAGACTGACACCAAAGTGGTGAGCATTTAGCTGCTCCTAATCCACACCAAATAGTGCATGGAAGTTTAATGCTTTCCTTAAGCCAGAGGCCCTGGTTTTTTGAAACAGAGATACCCACAGAAGATGGCCACTCTAACCAGCAATTAGTAACATTGAAATTGAGAACCAGGCTTATAGGGACTCTTATAAAAATCCCATACAACCCTTGGATAATCCTGACAAAGCTCATCAACAGACAACCAGAGAGAAAAATCGAGAAAATTAAAATAAAAAAATACATAATAATTAACATCAAAACCACACATATGATTTATGTGGGTATAACATTCCACACTACCCCTCTTTATTATTCTTTAGAGTTGATAGAATGGTAGATGGTCTCACCCCTGAACTCCCTATCTCCTCGTCAATCCACCCTTGCAGAATTAAAAATTAATTTCTTTTAATTGAATCAAATAAATTAAATAAAACTTAGATTCATTTTAATCATTAGCTCTCGTCTCTAAGAAACATTCAATATTGTAATTAACAAATACCCCATTGTAACATTAAAAAAAGTAATGTTGTCTTTTTTGGGTTTGTATAATTTATTTATTTTTCATTTTTAATTTGATAACGTTTGGTAAGGCATTATAATATTATACTTTGAAACTAAAATACACACGTGTAAAATTATTGGAAAATATTATAAGGAAAATAAATTCAAGTCAAAAGATTCTTTGCAAATTTGGGTCAATTGGTTAAAAAATATAGAAGCATTTCACATATTTTTTTATTCGTAGGTCAGCTTTCTAAAAAGTAACTTCAATTTCATTATATTTAGTGTTTCAAAAGAATGTAAAGTTCCTAGCTAATTGATTCTGTCTTTAGTTGAGGCTACCTCAAGTTCCTCAGTATCGATGGCATGTATTTTGTTACAGGCTACCAATTGCTAGGCTCTCCTTTAGCATAGATGGTATGCCATGACAATCATAAGGTTGATCTTTTCCGTGACTATGTAAATAAATTTCTAATTATTTAGACTTTATATATATATATTTAATTAAAGTTTTTATTGATTTATTAATGTAAGATAGAAAATATAGTTTTGGTTTTCTTTGGTTTATAGTTAAGGAAATTAGATTAATGGCAAAACTATAAGTTTTTTAATAATTATACCTAATAATTCAAAAATAGAACAAAAAGTGTTGAATGTCTAGTCCATAAAATTTCACTATCCAACCTAGCTACTAAAATGTTCATATAAACAAAAAACCCAGAGCTAAAACTAAAGAAATAGCACTAAATGAGGTCGATGGAGACATGTCAGAAGGGTCAACTTTAATGGGTGCTTTGTCTCTGCTAGGAGAGCTGGTTGGTTTAGGAGAGAGGTCGAGTTGGAATTTTATTCTCTATAAGCATCAGTCTAGAGATTTCATTAACAGTTGAAGCTCGTCCAACACAAGGAGAATTTTATCCTTTGCTTCATTTTGATTTGTCAAAAATTTTCCCAACAATGTCTTCATTTGCTAGTATAAATATATTGTTTGCATTATTGATTATGTTGATTTTGGGCATGGAAAATGTTAGGGACCCATGATACAAATTCCCCTACTATGTTTGTATCAAATATACGACCTCATTCCATTACAATATCTCTTTTTGTCTTCATGAGTCTAGCTTGAATGTTAGGCATCATCTTGGTGTGGTATAGGTTGATCAAATCATTTTCCCACTAGCAAGCGCGAGAGACCCCTTGGACTTCATAATAAGCCACTCCCCTATGGCATCTAACTCTTTGTTGTGGCATGATGGACACACAAAACCAATGATTGGATTACAGAGAAAACATAGTGACTACAAGGGTGGTGAAGTTGCTAGGGTTAGGGGGGGGGGGGGGGGGGGGGCGCTAAAGCACAACAAAATGATTAAACAATATAAAACATACCCAAGGGGCTTCTCAGGCCTAGAACTAGAACCTCTAAAGTATTTGCAAATGAGAGATGGGAGCAAGTGGAAAGGCACTAGAAAAAGGGGCAACTCTAAAACTTCTAACTACGTAAACCCAATCACTAGGAAGATGTGGAAGAAAACAACCAAGCCTAATGGCAACCCAAACTATAAAGCCCAAAGGTCATGTTGTTGAGGCATATCATTCGAGTATTGAGAATATCACAAAGCAAAGCCTTTAAAGATAAAAAAAAGATCGAGAGAAATCACAGAAGCAAGTGAGAGTGAGGCCAAAATTTAATTCATAACCAGATGATTACAACTTAAAAAATCTTAATCTTAAATTGCTTTTAAAAAAGGAAGTAAATATTTTCACAATGCTCAGTTTTTACCAGAATGTAATAATGCCTGTAAAAAAATATTATTAAATATTTGTGTTACATTTTCTTTTATTTTTAGCTTCGATACTTTTTAAACCTACATATTACATTTTTCATTGCAACGTGGGATCAGAGGGCAATATAAAAAGATTTAAAGAGTGACTTACACGAAATGATTGAAAGAGTGACTTGCACGAAATGTATATTGGAAAAGTCTATGAAGTAGAGACGAAATAGACGGATCACCATAATGATTGTTTCAATTATATTCTCGTTGGAAAGTGAAGCATTTGTTTGAAATGTGGCAATTGATTGAAGACTTAAATAATATCTTTTCAAGATTAAGTGAATATTAAAGAGAACTAAGTGGATATTACAAAGAAATATCCACAAAGAAAAGGACAAAGGGAGGAGTTGCAATTATTTTTTTAAAGTTAGGTTGTGTTATATATTCTCTTTTATATTTTGTTGTTATCTTTTCCCAAATACATGTCATGATCTTGTTGTTATCCATTATGATCTTGTTGTTATCCATTTTAGATTATATGGTCTCTTCTTGTCCCATATGTCCAGGTAAGATTGTTTTAGTGGTGAGATTGTACACTCTAACTATGATCTTGTTGTTATCCATTTTAGATTATATGTTCTCTTCTTGTCCCATATGTCCAGGTAAGATTGGTTTTAGTGGTGAAATTGTACACTCTAGCTAGTTTAAATGAAGAACTACTCAATTTTTTAAATGAAGAACTACTAAATTTTTTTATTATCGAGATTTAATATGAACAAGTCAATTGATTATGTCAAAGATCTTAGTGTTTGGAGATAGAGATGATTTATCCATTGTAGCAGTGTCCATGTTTTCTGGGTAGGTTGATTTCATTTTTGGAGGCCAAATTTCTTTAAAAAAAAAAACCATTTCTAAGGGCCAAATTAATTTGTTGCAAACACAATCTAGCTGGTGGACTGATTTTCCTTCTTGTGGATCTAAATTGTTTCAAGTGACATGGATAAAATTAAGGAAGCCGAATTAATAAAGGAATATGAGCTAATTTCTAGGAGGCTAGTCAATTTTTGAGAGTCAATTCTATTGCAAAAGTCGAGTTTTAACTGTGGACATATAATTCAGTGGGGAGAAGTCAAGTTCAACTTGAGACTGAATTAATTGTGGAGGGTGAGTTCTTCATTTTTAGGGTTTCAATTATTTGTGGGGTCGTACTTCCTTCTAGGACCAAATTGTTTTTGGTGGCCAAATTTCCTTCTGGGCCAAAATCTTCTAGGAGGTAGAGTTCAATTTCAAGAGCCCAAAAATATTCCTTGGAGGAATACATTTCAAGAGGAGTTTGTAGTTATATTATTTCGGATTGTACTCTTCATATCAACCAAGCATGCCTTGCACTAACTTAAATCCTAGGTTCTTGAAATCAAATTTGCATGTATTTCCATGTTATAATTTAATAAAAAATGTTTGGACAATTGATGTTATCTTGTGAATTTTTTTTTTTTAATTAATTTTTGAGTAGTGGTCACATAATTTTATTGAGCAAGGTTCCTCATTATTTACATGCAAAAAACAATTGAAGAAAAAAAATTGTTGACAAAGTGTTTAACAAAACACCTAAAAGAAAAGTTAATTTTTTTTTGCAATTTAAACCTATAATATTAATAGGGGATATTACACCGCTCTAGCAATACAAGGCTCAAAACTCCTCCAACACAGCAATATAATTCTCCATAAAGGCTTAACCCAACGATATAGTGCTTTAGATCTTTCTTTCTCCACTGACATGACACTCTTAAAGTAACTTAGCTCAATTCCAGAAGTGCTCCTCTCAAGTGATTTAGCACTAAAAAGTCACTTATTTTAGTGACACAACACCCACAGACTTGTTTTTTCGAGTAATATAACATTGAGATCTTACTTAGCTCAATGATACAATGCCAAAATCTTGCCTTAACTAGCGATACTCTCACCCTCAGCTCATCCCCATCAAACGTATCACTAAGATAAGCCCTTTTCTAAGCCCATATCACTTAGTAAGGGGCTTATACAATGTTGTATCACTCCCTTCTTCTAATGTATCGATGGAATCATAACTTGCAAAGTAGCATATTAGGTTGTTGATGCCTCGAAAATCGCTGCAACAACATCGGGGAAAACCACCCGGTCCAGACCTTAATGCAGATCTTTTTCCGTTTGGTGTGGTGGCTCTGACTGGAATTAACGGGACCAGTTTCCCAATGATGAATAAAAAGGGGATAGATAAATGAGTGGTTTTCTAATAAAATGGTAATGGATGAATGATTTAATCTAAAAAGTAAAAATATGAATAACTATCCTATCCCAGGAAATTTCTGTTTTTAGTGTAACATTTGATAATCTTTATCCACAAACAGGCATATAGATGACTCTATTGGTAAACAAAGACATTCATTCATATGATAATTACTTTGTTCAAGTAGTTGAACAAAGTAATCATTAAAACATTATTACACTTATCCTTTATATATCACTGATACATATATGACTAAAAGAATGACATTCCTTAAACATTCAATAGTGAAAAATATAAGGATTGTTGTTGAAAACACATACATATATCTAATGATAGCAAGAGTAATCAAATGACGATTCACATGAAAGAATGAAACAAGATCATAGATAATAGTACCATATGTGCTGTGAATCATTCCCGATATCAATCGCATTCAAATTCCTTTTTCCAACTTAGAAATACTTTCACGTCAAGACAATAGTGCACATCCCATCAAAGATTTCTTCGTTAGAATTTGGAATGCTGGCCCAGTCTTTATAAAAAAATATACCAGAAGCATAATAGTGCAACTTCCAGGTTTGAGTTTTATACAAAAACTGAGGACCCTTTCTAAATGCATGAAAGGGTCTATAAATACTAATTAAACTAACTAACTACAAAAATAAAATGCTATTTAATTGGTACAACTAAATCTTGAGTAGCTCCTCCACAATAGGTCTGTTGGTAGTCGGCAGCATGATTCATTGTTTCGGCTGTTCTCCTTTTGATTTAAGTTGGCAGATTGCAAGCATCGGTTCCAATTCTGGGGGACGACTGAGACAAGAATGGAGTTGAGCTGAGTATGTGGCATCATGTATTTCGGGAATGATACAACCGATTGCATCGGTTAAACATTTGAGGGCGGCCCTTTGACTGTATGGTTTTACTAAAAAAACCAATAGGTATCCCAAGTTAAACTTTGGATGCCAGTGATTAATCTTCCATTCTTCTCCAACTCTTGATTGCATGCATGCTCCATTGTCTTAGCTGATAGCAATTTACCTGGGGTACATTGTGAAATCATGTTAGACAGATAAAGAGTGTTATTGATTAACTCAATTAAGTTACTTGTAGATAATCTACATCTGGAAACCTCTCTCTCTGCTTTCATCAGCTATGACTGCCATTCTAAGAAAAGGATCTCCTTGTGTGATTCTAGGATTTTGGGTAGATTTGCTGCTTGCCCCTCATTGGTGTCTTGCCAAGCAAGAAAGTTTGTCAGAGTCTCGTCGACCTGTTCCAAATCCTGCCTAGCATACTCTGATTTGTCAACTATTGATGTCATTATATCACAAAGGGGCTCAACCAGAGAAATGTTATGACATAACAGTCTTAACTGTGTAACCAATGCCTTGTTAATTTGTAGCGCTTCGGACCTGAAATCGGCAGGTTGTGGAAAACTCTTGAACTTCTCTACTTGAAGTGACAACTGAGCGATTTGCTCATCTTTTGTTTTCATCATTAGTTCATTCATCATCTTTAACTTGGCCAATGCTTCGGATAATTCTTTCTGCTTTTGTAATGCGCTTGAGTCTATTCTCTGTTTCTCTTCAAGCAATTGCTTATTCAATTGATTGCTTAATTGCTGTTGTGTTGATAATTGTTGTTCCAACTGTTCAATTTTCTGTTGTGCTTCAGACACCTGTGATTGCAACAAAACAATCGCTTGATCCTTTTCTTTAATTAGATTACTTACTTCCGATGCCTTGTCCATAGTGGCTACCGAATAAGCTCTGGCATACTGAGAAAGCTTTGTTAGGTCATCGAAAGGGTTAAACTCTTCTTTCCATACTACATTAGTTGTCTCTGTTTGCTCTGGAAACAGGGAAGATTGATCAAGTCTTCTCCTTTTCCTCTGTCTTTTCACTACAACCCTGTGTTTGGGACTGTAAAAGACATCTAATGGAGGTATGTCCTCCACCTGCAAAATAATTTGATCAGAGGGATATTTTGGAATCATTTCTAAATCCGTGCTAGGGGGTAGGCCGCTGGTTCCTTCATCTGGAACCGTTGTTGACGTTGTATCTTGTCCATCTGTTACTTTGGGTGTATTGGCACCTTTTGGGCCTTCCAGATTGCTTATAATGGAGTCAAATTGCTGCCATTCTTGGAGTAGTTTAGGATCAATTTGGGTATCCACATTGATATTTTCACTGCCCTTATCCTACTCCTTTTTCTGCTCTTTCTCCTGTTCTTTCTCCTGCTCTTTCTCTTTTCCTTTCTCAAGAATCTTTGATACAGTAGGAGGTTTGTCAATGAGTTGTTGTTCAGGCTCACTTGATTGTCTTTTCGGGGTAGTAGCTAATAAGTCCAGACGTAGAGTTTGCAACCTCTGTTCTCTGAGCTTATTAAATTCTACTAGCCTTTCATCGTTATATCTCATTTTGGCCAGTGCTTGTACCTGGAATAATGACTCTGTCGAAGAAAAAAAGTCATCAAAATCATCTTTCTCATGATCAAACCTTGTAAGTTTGACTTGTTCAAGCACGGTATAGGTAACTTTCCTTGGATCGATTTGCCTATTAGGAATGGTTGCAATATTAAGCATGTTTATTTTCTCTGCTTCCTTCTCTGCATGCTTGTAGTCATGCAAAGTATAAACACCGCATCTCAAAGGAAAAGTAGGCCAAGCCTGCTTTTCTGAAATCCTAAGAGTCTTGGATGTTCCTGCGGTTGTAATTTGATAGGCCAATTCTTGGGCTAACAGCTTGTCAGGTATGTACAAAGCAAGGACATGAGGTCTTGCAAGGCTACCAAAAACCCTTATGTATGTGAACTTATCTTCCCCAAACCAATTTCCTACAGCGGTTAGGTCAATCTCTGCTTCCGAAGAAATCTTTGGGGCAGGCTTATCAAAAATGGCACGGTAAATAGGCAACATAAAACCATTACAGATTTGGTACAAGTGATCCTTATAGTGCGCTTTCCATAGCTTTTTGTGATAAATGTGAATTGGCATGGGGTCTTGTGAAGTCCACCTCCACCCTAGTACAGGAAATTCATAATTGAAACAAAGAGTATCTAAAATATAAGCACTAATTTAAAACGGAGGAATAGACCTATCGGTCATGCGAGTTTTATTTCTAAACTCAAGAATTGCAATGGCTAATTTATCTGACAGTATATTTCCCCAATCCATTACTTCACTGTTAACTACCGCTTCCATTAAAGGAACCATTTCAATAGTGAATTTTGTAGAATCATGTAATTCCCAAATTCTACACATCATTGCCCCGGCATAACAGTAAGGAGAACATAATGAATCTACAAAGTACTTACCTGAAGATTCAGGTTTGTGCCTTGCGGGGTTCTGTCTCCACTCCCGAATTGGGGCTGATTCAGTCTCATCCTCACTTGTGAACTTCTCAAGAAATGCTTTATTGTATTTCTTTTGAGGTTCAGGCAAGTGATACATTTTCCTTAAATCATCAGGTTGAAATGAGCTGAATACCCTTCTGTCGACTGTGCAAAATGTTCTATTTAAAACAGGGATTTCCTCTATTGCCCATCGCACTACATCAATGTATGGAAGAATTTTTTCACGAGCTGCTATTCGGTATAGATATGAGTCAGCTAAATCTTTCAGGGAAGCCTCTGATTTTCTAGTTGAATCTGCGGTAGCTTGTACTGATACTGTTTCAGGCTCTTCTGCTTCAATTAGATTATATATGCTTTGCCAACTTCTGTTTCCAAGGCCAAGACACATAGTGTCTGAAATCAATCCCTTTTTGCTTGGTCCTGGATCAGTGGTGTATTGCACTGTTACTGCGGGAGCCGCTACTGCCGCGGATCTCTTGGATTTCTTTCCCATTTGGCTTGAACTTGTTGTTTCGGCGGAGCTCTGCGCAAGGAATAAAATGAACGTAATACAAAGAATAGGTGGTGTGAACCAATATGAAAGAATTATATCAATTAGCGAGTAATGAAAGATTAAAATAATACTGCCACAGATACAATATCAGGGGAGATCTCGGCATAGCTGCTTCATTAATTGGTCGCTTAACCTATCAATCATTTTAAATACGCATCATATCGTTTATATGTCGAATGATTCATTCAAGCGTGGCTTGAGTTTTTTGGTGGATAATCACAAGTGAATCACTATTGGGAACGGGAAGGCTTTTAATAATAATCCAAAATAATGCATGCAAGCCTTTTAAATCTATTTTGAAACTCGTGCCTTGCTTTATTGGATCGCAATTGGAAATGTGCTCGGGTTGTAGTAATTATGTTATTGCAAAATCGTCGATCCTCGATGGCGATACACCTTATCGCATCGGGAGATTTTAAAGGTGTCTTAACATGTGCTACGTTACATCCCCCAATTGCCAATAGCGATATCGCATCGGAGAAATAGTGGGAGGGCGTTTTGTTATATTTGCTTGCCTTTCCCGATAACCGATAGTTATTCACTTTTCGGATCGGGATAATTCAATGGGTCTTTGCATTATGTTTTCCTTGTTGTTGCGATATGCGAACTTGCGATCGCTTTATCGCAATAATAAATAATTTTATGTTTATTTCATAAGACCGATTTCATATTTGTTCAAAAGGTTTATAATATATCGTTTCCTTTGGACCTTTTGATGAAGGATTTGTAATGATGAGTTGATACCAATTTTATTCACACATCTATGTTTAAAAGGGACCCATTTCATATTATAGTTAGAAAGAAAATTTTTATGAAATGGGGGGTTGTTGTACAACACAACATAGGGGCAACTTATTACCTCATTTTTTGTGCAAATAATCCAAAAATGTTATAAAAGCAACCATAACATTGTTATTTCCTATGCCTCTTTGCATTCTCTCCCTTTGGTGTGATTGTGCTTCCACTTAGAGAGATCTCCCCATGCCAAATTAGCGCTAATTGTCTCCAACCAAGTAAATAAATCGCCAACTCAGGTATGAGTCAATCCTTTCTTATTCATCATTAATTTTCATTTTTTTATTGTTTTATGAATTAAATTTCTTTCTCACCCCTCTTCTCCCTTATAAAGAAAATTTGGGTCAATGGACAAGCTTATTCTCTTCATCTCATGCTCTACCTTCACTCCCTTTTCTTCTGTCCAAACCAAGTGCCCTCTCGAAGCCAATAGTTGTGCCATTTCCCTCCCCATCAAGCTCTAGCATCTCTCACCCACATGTTTTTGAATAGCCTCAACTCATGTGTTATCCATCTCACCAAACACCTCTTGAAACCTAAATAATAGAAGCATGCCCCCCAAATTTCTAGTCATACCATGATCGTTTCTAATGGGACTTGGGTTTTGAGTTTTAACATCCATGAGATCACCCCATAACCTTTGGTTTCTTTCTCTCCATCATCAAAACCATAAATTATGCCTCTTTTCACACCTTGTCCCTCTGTTGCCTCCCTTAATTTGGTTTTTTAGGCTAAACTCACCCATCCACCAAGGGTTTCTCTCCCATGCATTATCACTACTCCCCTTGATCAATTTCCCATCTTTTGAACTAAGTTTCAAACCCGAACCACTCATACCTTAGTTTTTTTTTTTTCCATGGAACATGAGCACTAATGTTAAAATCATAATAAACCCTAGCATCATCCCTCTGTATCATAGGAAAGTATCCCTGTCATGTGATAAGGAACCTTCCTAGTCCATATTGCAATCTCATGTAATATGCCTCTAAAACCACAGGTAGCTCAACCTCACCCTTGGTCATTCCTCACCTGCCTTCTCTCCCATTTGTCATAAAAGAGAAAGAGCTCACTCCTATTTCAAGAAATCACCTAGGATGTTTCCAGAGCCCTATCCTCATAACGAATGGTGTGTCTTAGGGATAAGTAGACATGTCATTCATTGACGTGAGCTCACTCACTAGATAAGGACGTCATTGACTGTGGGTCCATGACCCAAAATAGTAAAGGAACTGAGGTGTTTGACTCTCAAGGCAAGGTCAAATCTAGGTCAGTTTTAGTCTTACAATGCACAATGTCACTTTGCGTGTAATGAATATTTCATAACTTAAACCCTCATGAGATGACCACAATGGGATGCACGTGCACTATGAGCCATAAGTTGTCATTGACGCAACTAGAGGACAAGCACCTATAGCCTCAAGGTGAGAAAAAGCTCATTTGACTTGATTTTTTTAGCTAATATTTATAATGTGTGTTTTTGTTTCAATGTATCATGTAGGTAAATCCATGTACATGTCTCAAAAAAGGGTTTACAAATCCCCCATGATTAACATTCCTGATGATGAGCCACCCACAAGCTCATTCATCCTTGGGTTGGCTAACATGCCATGTTTCATTAATCGAAATATAATTTACTCATGGTCGTAGGTATACAAGTTATTTTAGAGAGACAACCTGCCAGAGGTGACCTTGATTTTAAAGTGTATAGGTATGTTAGGATATCAGGGTTTCGCAAGATTACTGCTCATTCCCCATATCCTCTCATGTGCAAAGGAAGTTGAATGGATTATAAAACATGTAAACCCCAAAGAATCCACAATCAAAGATAATCATGGGTGGCCCTTTACTTCTTTTTGTGCTTCTGATATCGATATGTATTACAAACTCCCTAAGGAAGAAATAACCCTAGATGAGGATTGGATAAATGATTTCAAGATTGTGCCCAAAGAATTGTTGAATACATGGTGGATCATTACGAGAATATTTGAGTCTTAGCTAGATAAATGGTATCTGCTGTAGCGGCTACAACCATCCTCCAAAATTTTGCCTTAGCTTTATTTTGGAGCCTCCCTATGAACCATCCTTAGCAGTATGTCTTGCACTGCCACGACACTTATGATTCACTGGAGTTTCTTTGGCTTATCATCTTGTGTTTGCTAACTTGTTTGCTTTTCACCTGCAAGCTGACTTCTTGTGACTTCGTTTTCAATTTGTTCTTGCATTGACTTGGAGAATTTCATAGAAATGGAGGGAAATCAACCATTCTCTCTAGAATTGCGGATAGCATCAAGACAGCTAGTTGCTGTCCAAAATTGCACAGAGCTTGCACACAACCTTCCCCTTGAAAATTGCGCAGAGTAGACCATCATTGTGCTTGCTCTCAAAATTTGCGCAGTTCTATCTGGTAGCCTTGGCTTCGGTCCAGAAATTGCACAGAGCCTGAAGGGCAGCAAAAGCCACTCAGCCTAGAAACTGCACAAAAGTCATCCTAAGGCTTTTTGTCTGTTGCATGTGCTCACAGGGTAACTGGTCCCCTCTAGGATTGTGCAATCTTACCTTGCATGCATGGGAAACTTTTTCTTGAAAGAGAAAAAAGCATCCCTAGATTTTAGGGATCTATTTTTAGCAGTTGGGGGTTATATGAAAAATCTATTTTAGAAACCTCCTGCCAAGTGTCACTTTTTCTTAGAATTGTAGCATGTGCATCATAAGCCTTGATCTTGTCAAAACTATTTATTCAACGCTTCTGAGCTCATTCTTCACTTCGATCTTGGAGCTTTAGCATTCCTAACGCATCTAGGAACCTTCAGCACACTTATTGCAACTTTTTCTGGGTAAGTTCACTTTTCATGTCTTTTGTTGATTTTCTATCACGTTTTGAATTAGGGTTTGTGTGAGTGTTGTTTGCTTGGTTTTATTGAACGCTTGTTGTCATTTTAATGCATGTTATCTTGTAGAATCATTGTTTCAAGTTTTCCATTGCATCGCCTTATTGTTGCATGCATGACAGGGTTTCTCCACTGATGGTCATCATTGCAGCGACTTGCTTCACACACTTCGTTGTTTCCCATTTTACTGAATCATGCACCCATTGATTGCATTCATGTTCATTCACTCATGTCTGCACCCAATTTCGCACATGCATTCAGTCCTTACTATTTTCAGTCGCTCGTTGGCGGGTCTGAGTTGCCTTGGCTCCGGCCTTGTCTTACTCGACTTGCACTGCGCATTTCTAGGATGGTAGGCCTTACCTTTCTCTCAGAAATTGTGCAGATATTATCTCACACTGACCTCCTAGACTGTGCTCTGCACAATTTTGAGAGGCAGTGCCTCAGTTGGCCCCCATAATTACGCAATGCAATTTTCTCGGGCTGCAGTCATGCTGACTGAAATTGCGCATTTTGCAATTCTAGTCCTCAGCAAGTTGATATGGATTGTGCTTTGTGAAAATTCAATAATCAGTCAGTTCACTGGCAGTCTGAACTGTGCTTTGCGCAATTCTGGCAGTCAGTCTCCGAGCCTCCTAGTGAAAATTGCGCAAATTTCCCTGTTAGTCACCCAGGTGTGTTGCATGTCAATCCTCAAGTTGCTTTTGGTTTTCAATTGACAGTTTGCTTGCCGTGAGTGTTGCTTTATCTCCAGGTATCATAGGTGTTCATCAATCTCTCAACAGTACAGGTACAATGGCTTCCAAGAGAGCAGGGTCAAAGAACACTATTGAGAGTGCAATTGGAGATGTGGTCGAGCATGTGTCTATGTGCTTGCCCATCTATGAAGACACTAAAATGTTCATAGACAAGAGATCAAGATCAAATGGCAGGACATCAATGACATGTTTTAAAGCACCTTTGAGGAGAATATTGAGGATCGTAGAGTCTACGTCAACATACACAAGTCTAGCTTGTACCAGGTTTCATGTAGGTATCCTGCATTTCCATGCGCGGACATGATTCACTAGATTGTCTCACATATTGGTCCAGAGACAATGGTGTTGATCAGTGTCAGTGGAACAAAACTTGTTACCTTCAGGGTAGAGAACTTTTAGGAGATGTATCACTTCCCATAGCCAGTGATCACAATGGATGCACCCTTCACCAAGCCCAACAACAATGCAAACTCAAGAGACACCTTGAAGAACTGGGTGAAAGAGCCATCTAAGTTCACGAAAACACCCAACCAAGTATACAAGACAAAGATATTGTGGGAGGCTTATCAGTTCTTAGTCATCTTCGCATGCCACTTATACAGCCAAGAGAGTACAAAAACCTTCCTGCAGAGTTGGGTGATTGTGTTGGATTAGCTGGCGAACGAAGGAAGACCTTTCAATTGGTCTGAGATGTTGTCTCTCCAGCGGAGGGGACAAGTGACAGATACCTGACATCCGCCCAAGGGTCGGCAAGCAAATTTTTTCACGTCTACTTACATACTTGATTCAATTTGTGCCCGTCGACAGTTCCATGGATTAGGCTTGGCATGGACACCTTCAGAAACCTCTATGCACATCTATTGCAGGTTGTTCTCTGAGTACAACTTCTGTGGAGTTATACTACAACTATCAGACGACTTCAACACCTCGGTGTACAGGATGATCTTTGAACAGGATCCTCCTTGCATGTCATAGGTATTGATGGAGGCATTAGTAAACATAACAAATTGGTATGCCTCACCCCTTGGCACCTTCAACTGATTGTATAGCATGGAGAAGGCTCCACATGTGTTACCGAAGTTTTCCATGGAAAATTTGGTCATACAAGAGGTTGCATACCACTTCTCGATAATGTTGTCAGCAAGACCGCACAGGAAGAATAAGGAACCTTGGCCCGCTCTTCCTTTATGGATCGGGTTGTATGAGATCCATAATCTCAAGCATGTTGAGGCCGAGATGAAGGAATTCAAGAGGTTCACCTTCGACACTAGAAGTTTCAATCCATATGACCCGCATCACTTAGTGGAGGACCACTGTGCGAGAGTGTCTCATCCTTGGATCCATGGGGCAAGTCATTGGCCTGAGGAAGACCCATGGAGATACTGCTACAACTCCACAAGGCTCAATGAACCAGTTAGAGTGGTTGTAGAGTGGTTAGTAGTGCACAAGGAAGCAACATCTTAGAGAGAAGCAACATCACCAACAACAGAGAGAAACAAACCTGTGCATGACAAAGGCAAGAGGAAGGTTGTTGACAATGCAAAGGTGGAGAAAAGCTACAAGTTCAAAGCAAATCCACTTGTATTAAGAGCATCTTTGGATTTGGGGCAAAGAGGTGACAACGCGACAGAAGGATTCTGCAAAGATAGAGGGAGAAGCAGAAGTTGGAGGAGGGAGAAAAGGAGTTGCAGGAGTTGAAGCAATAATTAAGGGAAGAACAAGAGTTGCACAAAGAAAGGAATAAGGAAGCACAACAAGAACATGAACAACAAGAGGTGCAACATGCACACATTGGTGAAACTGTGATGATACAGGCTATTGATTCATCAGAACAACTAGAAGATAACAAATAGGGTGAGGAGTTGCAGGAGAAGGAATTTTCTCAGGAGATTGAACGATGTTGGAACTGATGGACATGGATATGGTTAAGCCAAAGCAAGATCAGGGTGTAGACCTCAATCCCAAAGATCAAGAAGTCACTCCTCTGGCTTCACCATATCTGGGAATAGAGCAAGTCCCAAGCGATCAAGGAGATATTGAAATCCTTGAGGACAATCTGAAAGAAGATGTGCACAACATAGCCTTTGACGAGTCACTACACAGAGTTGTGTAGTTCCCACTCCAGATGTCCATGCATCTCCTGTGCATTTTCAAGAATGAGTGATCGTGTCTGATGTGCGTGGACATCTAGCTACATTGGCTAATGCTACAAAAGCATATGCCGAAGCCACCATCTCAAGTGTGAGATTATTGATAGCTGAGAATGAGCACATGGCCAAGGAGTTGCAAGCAGCCAAGTAGGGAGAAGAGCAAGCTACATCATCCACCTGAGCATAATTGAAGAAATCAATACTTGATGAATTATTGTCTCTCGAGACAGTCATGCGGAAGTTGTACTTCAAGTTTGTCATCGTACATAAGTCAGTTGTCCATCTAAATGGTTGGCAACAACATTGTGCTAGGAGAGAATGCATATTGAAAGACATACACAATGATGTCAATCACATGAAGATATGGACAATGAGGTACAAGGGAGCCTCGTTGTACTTTCCAAAGATGATTAAGCCAAAGGTAGTGGAGTTGAAGGCACACATCCAGAGTCAGATCCAGAACTATGAGGAACTCGCAAAAATCATCACCAACTTACAGGCTTCACATGCACGAGTGTTCAAGAGCGTGGATGTCATTGTGTGGTCATTGTGTGCACGCATGCAATCCCATCCATTGGCACACTCACAGAGGTGAAAGAAAAGAACCAAATCCAACTGGAGCTGGACATGTACTTCGAGCAATTAATGTGCATAGCCACCAACATAGATTTGTAGATGAGCGAAGACACTATGCACTAGTATGTTGCTGGTCCGGTTGCACTCAAGACCATGATGCACATGCTATTTGATGAGTTGGATAGAGGTGCCAAATCAGTGTACATGGATGTAATGGAAGAAAGAGTTCACTTTCAGAAGGATGTCACCATGGATTATGCGGACACCATAACATACTACCAATCTTGGCATCAATTTGCCACCATCGATCACCAAGAGGGTGTTGACAAGTTAGTCTTCCCACAACTTTCCGAGTCTCAGTTATGTCTTTTATGGCTTACTCAAGCCCATTTTTGTCTCACATGGGTACATGTGCAAATTGTATTGTAAACATGTTGTAAAGTGAAAGACCAAGTTTCAGTAGTAGAATGTAAACAGTGATGTGTAAGTTGAAGAGTCATGAGGGTAGGCTAAGAGTCACAAAGGGGAATGTCAAGGGTCACCCCACCCTTTTATATATATAGAACCTCATAACTCATTATAGAGGCTTTTGGAAGCCAAGCTTCCGATAGGTATAGCTTAGAGAAAGCTTGGAGTGTATTGTAACGAGCCTTGGCTTCTCCACAGTGCAGAGCGAGTGCATATCTTTGGAGGAGCATGTGACAGTGACTGTAATGTTCCATTATTGCAGCCAATGGATTTCAAGGTTGTATGATTGGATCTTTTACTCTTTTAATATAATAGAGGCAACACGTTTCATCCATATATTATTATTGTAGTTCGGTTATCCTGGTTACTCTAACGATGTATGTAGTTGTAATTTACGCATGTATGTATGGACTATTCCATATGTGTTTGTATGAATCTTATCAAAGCATGTTGTTGGTATAACTCATTACTTTGGATTTTCAACTATCCTACTTTCCATATCGTGATGTCTTTCAGCTTGCATGTTCCCTTTCATACTACATGCTATCACAGGCTTCCAAGGGGCACACTCTTCTCCCCTTCCATGTGTTAGACCCTTTCATGCACCTTCCTTGACTTGTTGCAAGGTCACCCCCTTACCTCCAACAAGGACATCTTACTTACCTTTGTGCGTAACCGCAGTCAAGGCAATACCGTACTACCCAATGCTAGGACTCCTACTCCAAATGGTCTGAGGTCTAGTTGGGACTTCTTACTAGGGAGATCCCTTGACATGTTGGCAGGTCCAGCATAGTCAACATTTCTGGCGCTAGAAGGAGGGCCAAATGGTAAGCTGAGTCCTTACATCCTGTTTTGAATCTTCACATATATATCATGGATATTGTTATAGTTAACACTCCGCAATGTTTGTCCAATGAACATCCCTTTGAAGTCGAGAGGGAGTTCTTTGATGACTTGTCTGAACTCGTGTATGATGTTGAAGGCAAAGTTTCCTGGCCTGAGCACTTAGATGACTTCCATGCTTTCATGGAGAATGTGGAAAGTTTTAATGAAGTAGAGGTCAATATGTTTCTTGCACACACACTTCGCAAATACCCATTTCTATGGTGTCGCAAGTTGCCTCCTAACTGTGTGCGCTCATTCAAGTAATTCCATGATCTAATAGAATATGTTTTGCACCATTTTGATCCTGAAGCACTTGACAAGAAAATGTTAAAACAACGAAAGGCCCTGCATGAATCGCTAATGCATTTTTGTCAACGCTTCCGTTTACTCTCTTTTGAAGCTCTGAGAAGTCAGATGAAATTCCAATACCTTTAGGACAGATATGACTATGTTTGTTACAAATCACTCTATCCCAAATTTAAGAAAAATCTCAAACCCTGCTTAGCATACTTCGGTGATGGATTTGCGAAATCACAAGCAAACATAGTCGATGTCACAAGTGGTTGTCCGCCTTCCCCTCATCGAACAACTCCACCCCGATAGAGTGATGTGGGAGAGCGTGCACACAAGTCTACTCAAATGTTAGATTCTCCCACCCTCACTACTCTCAATTTCTGTGTAGATTTGGTTGGGAAGCCCATGGGTTGTCATATGCACTTGCTATCTCAATCTTCGTTCCCACGTTCTGTTGATCCTCCAGATTGTGCTATCTTGTGTTCTTCCACTCCAGACTCTACACATGTTGTGAATGAGGATCAAGCTATCGACGAAGTTGATGTTGCACAACCAACCTGTGCTGTCATTTACAATGAGTATGACTGGGAATTTGAGCATGAACCCACGGTGAAGGATGACCTCCTTCTGTCTGCGCCTCCTCTGCATTTTTCTTGACATATTTGGTGATTCTACTATTTCTGGTTTTCCTTGTGTAAATACATCCCCGGATGCATCTACTTTTGATTATTCGCAGAACACATTGGATGTTAGCCGATCATTTGATAGCGGAGAGGACAAATATTTCATTGAAAATCCACTTGATTTTTCATCTACTTTTTCCATAAACGGAGAGGGTGAAGATTCTTTCTTCTCATCTACCCCTATGTATGGTTCATCAGATAATGAGGATGCTAATGAACTCATTGATTTTTATGTTTGTAGCTGTCATGATCTCTTTACTCTTGTATTCGATCATGATGTTGATTCAGTCGTTGTTGATCTTTCAAAGCCACCTAATGATCTATTTGTTGATGAAGTCGAAACTCCTCAGGCTATCAAGGCACTTCAGCCTGAGCTGATGGTTATGTCAGGCCCTCGCTATCCTGAGGCTAATTTCACTTCTAATCAAGAATTTTTTGAAACACTCAAGGATCCTCATAATCATCTGTATGCATTGAAGATCAATCCAACACACAGATTTCACTTTCACTTCCTCCACCTGAATCACATGGTCCCATCGCTTATGCCTTGGAGGAATCATATACAGAAAGCACACTTGCAAGACGTAAGTTGTCTCTATTTCTCATGTTTGTTTGTCTGTCACAGTCAAGAGAGTGTGCACGCTTATCATCTGCATGCAGTGTGTCACAGCACCATGGTAAGTCCACAAAGTGCTTGTCTTGTACTTTCACTCTTTCTTTTTTGTGGATGCATTTAAACTTGGAGTGTGTTGGTATTCATTGTTATATCTTTCATGTTTGTTGGTTCACTTGACTATCTTGTTCATGAACCATGCCTTCACCAACATGGGTCAACTAATGTGTTGGTGGCTGCATTGGAAATATCACTTCACGTGAGCAGACCCATGCACCATTAGCTTAGGAGTAGGAGTAGTGTTTTCTTTTGTCTAGTTTAATTGCATGCATGTTTTCTTTGTTTGTTTGTTTTTTTGCTTGCTTTCATGCTTTGATTGCTTACATGCTTTACTTAGTTTCTTTGCTTTCACATTTGCTTTTGCTCTTTGTTTTATTGTTTTGTTTTCTTGTTTATGTCTATAGGTTAGTTTCGCATGAAACTGTGTGTGACTCTTAAGACAAGAAGGGTAAAGTACAAGAGGACTTGTAAAAATATCAACACTTGGTTATTTGTTATCCTCTCTCTTTATGCAAAACTTGTTGTCTTTAGTCAATGGTACACCAATGGAAAATGCATTATGTTCAGAGTGAATCTTGGTGGAAACACAACACTTGAGCTCTAACTAGTACCACCTACTCTAGTCGGTTTTTTTTGGGTTAACCCTTGTCAGGTCAATCAAGTAGAGTAAGGTGAGGGGGGGAACCTTAACAAGTATTTCATAGGTATATATAACATACTTCTCTGAAGGAACAACTTCTTCTACTCTCAATAAGTTAGGATATCTCTTCTTCCTATGAAATAAATAAGTGCATATGCACAGTTCTATGAAAAAAATAAAAATTGAAAAATGAAGAAGGTGAAAGAAGAGAAAGGATTCTTGCACAGAGAGGTGATGCAAGTAACTCTATTGGGGTACTGACCAGGCTCGCTGGCAGTGGAGCAATACTTGTGTTCCCACGTGACTCCATTGGGGTACTGTCTTGGCCTAATGGCAGCGAGCAACACCAAAGATGAAACTTAAACTCTGACAGTCATACTACTTGTGCACCAATATACCCCTCATCCCCAATCAAAAAAACTAAGCTGAATTGGCTTGGAACATGTGATGATCGATCAAGAGCATGGCAATTGCTACATCTTTCACTAAAGCTAGTGTGGAAACCACAACCATCAAATAATCGAACAATAATTCTAGAGGAGTTAGACTTGCTTTTCACAAAACGAGGTCCATTCAGAGAGTTGGAGTTCTACCAATGTGTCACCAATGTTGTAGCAACTACAACCATCCTCCAAAATTTTTCCTTAGCTTCGTTTTGGAGCCTCCCTACAAACCATCCTTAGTAGTATGACTTGCACTACCCCTGTACTTATGCTTCAGTGGAGTTTCTTTGGCTTATCAGCTTGTGTTTGCTAACTTGTTTTCCTTTCACTCGCAAGGTGACTTCTTGTGACTTGGTTTTCAACTGGTTCTTATGCTGACTTGGAGAATTGCACAGAACTGAAGGGAAACCAAACTTGCCCTCTAGAATTACGCAGAGCATCAAGGCAGCCAATTTCTCTCCAAAATTGCGCAGAACATGCAGACAGCCTTCCCCTTGAAAATTGCACAGAGAAACCCATCACTGATTGCTCTCAGAATTTGTGCAGTTCTAGTTGGTATCCTTGGCTTCAGTCCAGAAATTGCGCAAAGCCTGAGGGGCAGCTAGAGCCACTCAGCCCAGAAACTACGCAGAAGTCATCCCGAGGCTTGTTGTCCATTGCATGTGCTCACAGGTTGATCGGTCCCCTCTAGGACTGTGCAATCTTGCCTTGCGTGCATGGCCATATTTTTCCCAAAAAACCAAAAAGAAAAAAGAAAAAAACATCCCTAGGTTTTAGGGATCTATTTTTAGCAATTGGGGGTTACATGCAAAAGTCATTTTAGAAACCTCCCACCAAGTGTCACTTTTTCCTAGAATTCTGGCATGCACATCATAAGCCTCGATCTTGTCAAAACTGTTTATTCGAAGCTTCATAGCTCATTCTTCACTTCGAACTTGGAGCTCTCGCATTCCCAATGCATCTAGGAACCTTCGACACACTTATTGCAGATTTTTCTGGGTAAGTTTGCTTTTCATGTCTTTTGTTTCTTTTCTGTCGCTTTTTGAATTTTGGTTTGTGTGAGTGTTGCTTACTTGGTTTTATTAAATTCTTGTTGTCATTTTAATGCATGCTAGCTTGTAGAAGCATTGTTTCAAGTTTTCCATTGCATCTCCTTATTGTCGCATGCATGACACTGTTTCTGCACTAACGATCGTCGTTATGGTGACTCACTTCACACACTTCATTGTTTTCCCATTTTACTGAATCTTGAACTCATTGATTACATGCATGTTCATTCACTCATGTATGCACCCATTTTCACACATGCATTCAGTCCTTACTATTTTCAGTCGCCCATTGGTGGGTCTGAGCTGCCTTGACTCAGAACTTGCCTTGCCTAACTTGCACCGTGCATTCCTGGGATGGAAGGCCTTGCCTTGCTCCCAAAAATTATGAAGAGCTTGCCTCACACTAACCTCCCAAACTATGCTCTGTGCAATTATGAGAGGCTGTGCCTACATTGGCCCCTGAAATTGCGCAATGCAATTTTCCTGGGTTAAAGTCATGCTGACTGAAACTGTGCATTGTGCAGTTCTAGTACTTTGCAGGGCAAGCTAGACTATGCTCTGCAGAGTTTCAGTAGTCAGTAAGCTCATTGGCAGTCTAGACTATGCTCTGCGTAGTTCTGGCAGTCAATCTCCCAACCTCCCAGTGAAAATTGCACAAATTTCCATGTCAAACACCCAGGTGTGTTGCATGTTAGTCCTCAAGTTTATTTTGGTTTCAACTAACAATTTTCTTTCCATGAGTGTTTCTTTATCTCTAGGTATCACAGGTGTTCATCAATCTCTCAGTAGTATAGGTACCATGGCTTCCAAGAGATTGGGGTCAAATGACACTATTGAGAGTGCAACTGGAAATGTGGTCGAGCAAGCGTCTATGAGCTTACCCATCTATGAAGACACTAAGTTGTTCATAGACAAGGAGATCAATATCAAATGGCAGGACATCAATGGAATATTTTTAGACACCTTTGAGGAGAATCTAGAGGACCGCAGAGTCTATGTCAACATCCACAAGTCTGGCTTGTACCGGGTTGCATGCAGGTATCCCACATTTCCATGTGGGACATGATCCACTGGATTGTCTCACATGGTAATCCAGAGACAATGGTGTTGAGCAGTGTCAATGGAACAAAACTTTCTACCCTCAGGGCATAGAACTTTTAGAAGATGTATCACTTGCCGCAACTAGTGATCAAAATGGATGCACCCTTCACCAAGCCCAGCAACAATGAAAACTCAAGATACATCTTGAAGAGATGGGTGAAAGAACCAATCTAATTTTAGGACAACACGCAACCAAGTTTACAAGACAAAGATACTATGGAAGTATTATCAGTTCTTGGTCATCTTCGCATGCCGCTTATACGGCCAGGAGAGTATAGAAACCTTTCTGCAAAGTTGGGTGATTGTGTTGGATCAGTTGGCGAACGAAGGAAGACCTTTCAATTGGTCTGACATGTTGGCTCCATCAGTCTATTTAACCTGCTAGGCCAGGTCTGTTTCTTCAACTCGTCCTGATGATGAACCACACTAGTTGGTTCGAAACGCGTCGACAAAATTCTTTCTTATGTGATTTACGCCGAAGCTCTTCTTACAACAATGTTGGCTCCAGCTGAGGGGACAAATGACAGATGCCTAACATCTGCCCAAGGGTCGACGAGCAAAACTTTTCATGTCCTCTTACATCTTGATGCAATCTATGCCTGTTAGTAGTTCCCTAGCTTAGGTTGGGCATGGACACCTTCAAAAACCTATGTGCACATCTATTGCAGGTTGTTCTCCGAGTGCAACTTCTGTGGAGTTATACTACAACTATCATACCACTTCATCAGCCTATTGTATAGGATGATCTTTGAACACGATTTACCTTGCATGTCACAAGCAACGATGGAGGCATTGGTAAACATAGCAGATTGGTATGCCTCACCCCTTGGCACCTTCATCTGAGTGTACAATGCGGAGAAGGCTCCACATGTGTTACCTAAGTTTTCCATGGACAAGTTGGTCATGCAAGAGGTTGCATACCACATCTCGACAGGGTTTTCTACAAGACTGCACATGAAGAAGAAGGCACCTTGGCTCGCTCTTCCTTTGCGGGTTGGGTTGTATGAGATCCAGAATCTCAAGCATGTTGAGGACGAGACATAGGAATTCAAGAGGTTCAACTTTGGCACTAGAAGTTTCAATCCATATGACCTACATCGCTTAGTGGAGGACCACTGTGTGAGATTGTATCATCCTTATTTCCATGAGGCATGTCATTGGCCTGAGGAAGATCCATGGAGATACTGCTACAACTCCTCAAGGTTCAAGGGATCAGTCAGAGTGGTTGTAGAGTGGTTAGCAACACACAAGGCAACAACATCTCAGGGAGCAGCAACCTCAACAATAGTAGAGGGCAGTAGACCTGCACATGTCAAAGGCAAGAGGAAGTTTGTCGAAAACACAGAGGCACAACAAAAATACAAGTTCAAAGCAAATCCACTTGTATTAAGAACAACTTTGGATATTGAGGAAAAGAGGCGACACTGTGATAGAAGGATTACACAAAGACAGAGGGAGAAGCAGAAGCTGGAGGAGGCAGAAAAGGAGTTGCATGAGTTGAAGCAACAACTAAGGGAAGAACAAGAGTTGCATAAAGAAAGAGAGAAGGAAGCACAACAAGAACTGGAACACCAGGAGGTGCAACATGCACACGTTGATGAAACTGTGCCGATACAGGTTATTGATTCATCAGAACAGCTGGCAGATAGCAAACAGGGTGAGTAGTCGCAGGAGCAGGACTTTTCTTAGGAGATTGAATAGTTGGACACAAATGTGGTTCAGTAAGAGCAATATCAAGATACAGACCTCTTTCCCAAAGACCAAGAAGTCACTCCACTAGCTTCACCAGATCTGGGAGCAGAGTAAATCCTAAGCAATCAAGGAGATACTAAAATCCTTAAGGACAATCTAGAAGAAGATGTGCACAACATATCCTTTGATGAGTCACAACATAGAGTTGTGTAGTTGCATAGAGTGCCCACTCCGGATGTCCATGTATCTCCTGTGCATTTTCAAGAACGAGTGATTGTGTCGAATGTGCACATACATCCAGCTACATTGTCCCATGCTACAAAGGCATATGCCAAAGCCACCAAATCAAGTGTGAGATTATTGATAGCTGATAATGAGCACATGGCTAAGGAGTTACAAGTGACGAAGCAAGGAGAAGAGAAAGCTACAACATCCGCCAGAGCGGAATTGAAGAAAGCAATACTTGATGAAGTATCGTCTCTCGAGACATTCATGCAGAAACTGTACTTTAGGTTTGTCACCTTGTATAGGTCATTTGTCCATCTTAATAGTTGGTAGCAGTGTTTTGCTAAGAGAGCATGCATCTTGATAGACATACACATTATTTTCGATCACATGCAGGTATGGAAAATGAGGTACAAGGGAGCCCCGTTGTACCTGCCAAAGATGATGAAGCCAAAGGTAGTGGAGTTGAAGGCATGGATCCAGAGTAAGGTCCAGAACTATGAGGAACTCCCACAACTCATCACCATCTTATAGGCTTCACATGCATGAGTGTCCAGGAGCATGGATTTCATTCTTCGCACACATGCGATCCCATCCATTGGCACACTCACCGAGGCGAAAGAAAAGAACCAAATCCAACTGGAGTTGGACATGTACTTCGAGTAGTTGATGCGCATTGTGACCAATGCAGATTTGCAGATGACCGCAGACACTATGCACCAGTATGTCACTAGTTCGACTGCACTCAAGACCATGATGTTCATGTTATCTGATGAGTTGCACAAAGGTGCCAAATCAGTGTACCCGAATGCAACGGAGGCAAGAGTTCGCTTTCAAAAGGATGTCACCACGGAGTACGCAAACACCATAACAGACTACCAAGCTTAGCATCAGTTTTCCAACATTGATCACCAAGAGGATGTCAACGAGTTAGTATTCCCACAACTGTCTGAGTCTTAGTTATGTCTTTTTTAGCTTACTCAAGCCCATTTCTGTCTCACATGGGTATATGTGTAGATTGTATTGTAAACATGTTGTAAAGTGAAAGACCAAGTGTCAATAGTAGAATGTAAACAATCATGTGTAAGTTGAACTGAAGACTGTGGATAATCCGGATCATGAAGCTACAAATCATGTGTAAGTTGAAGAGTCATGAGGGTAGGCTAAGAGTCACAAAGGGGAATGTCAAGGGTCATCCCACCCTTTTCTATATATAGAACCTCATAACTCATTGTACGACCTTTTGGGAGCGAAGCTTCTGATAGGTATAAATTAGAGAAATCTTCGAGTGTATTGTAACGAGCCTTGGTTTCTCCACAGTGTAGAGCAAGTACATCTCTTTGGAGGAGTAGGTGACAGTGTCTGTAATGTTTGGCTATTGGGGATAGTGGTTGTCATGGTCATATGTATGATTGGATCTTTCACTCTTTTTAGTATAACAGAGCCAACATGTTTCATGCATATATTTTTATTGTAGTTTGGTTATCGTGGTTACTCTAACGATGTATGTAGTTGTAATTTACGCATGTATGTATGGACTATTTTGTATGTGTTTGTATGAATCTTATCGAAGCATGGTGTTAGTATAAATCATCACTTTGTATTGTCGGTTATCTTGCTTTCCATCTCGTGATGTCTTTCAGCCTGTGTGTTCCCTTTCAAGTTGCGTGCTATCATAGGGTTCCAAGGGGCACACTCTTCTCCCCTTCCGTATGTTAGACCCTTTCATGCACCTTCCTTGACTTGCTACAAGGTCACCCCCTTGTTTGCAACAAGGACGTCTTACTTACCTCTGCACACAACCACAGTAAAGGCAATACCATACTACCCACTGTTGGGACTCCTACTCTAAACAGTCTAAGGTCTAATTATGACTTCTTACCAAGGAGGTCCCATGACATGTTAGTGGGTCTAGCACCATCAACAATATCCGACGAATCTAATAAGAACTCCATTTCAATTGGTGGCTACCATGTTATGCAAGTTATATGGTCCACTGAATGCAAAAAAATTCTACAAAGGATGGGTCCATTTGATGTACTCTATGGTAGTGAAAGGAAAATTTTCCAACTAGGTTGATATATCCTTCCCCTTTATTTGAAATATAATGTCATGCAAGACCATAATCCAAGAAAGGATCAACAACCTTATTTATTCATGGCATCCTACCTCTTAGATGTTATCTATGTGAAGCATACATTCCTAACAATGGGTTGGAAATAGAGAATGCATGAGGATCCAATTCATATATATTGCAAATTTCTATGAGATTCCCACTATATCTTATCTTACACCAAGATATTTGAGAACTTCTTAATCCCCCTCTATGAAATCCTATTTAAACCTACCCCATGCATGTCAAAAAAACCTCCCATAGTTGGAGACTGGTTTGTGGATAAATACGACATATATTTGAGAATATCTTGCACAAATAAACCTCCTCACATGTTGGCAAAATTTGTCGCTAATATGATAATATTGCAACAAATACAATATTAGATGTACACAAGGGTAGGTGGAGTGCTCTCATGGGACAAGAAACCTCCATGGACACACATGTCATTCTACCTATTCTCCTATTAACCAAAATATATGAAAGAATCTAGAGTTGAGACTAATACCCTAACCATTTTCCATTTTGAGGAGATGACATTCCATAGGTGTGATCTTGCATCTACAGTGAAAAAGCATTGCAAAGAATGCAAGTACATATGAGAATACCAATCAAAAAGTTGGGCTATGAGAAAAGTTTGATAAATACTTTAAGTTTTTCATAAGGCATTTTTAGAATGGGCCATGATTCTTCCTAGGCAGAAAAGGAGAGAACCCCGGTTGAGATAGGTGGCCTTCCCAACAAGCAAGTTGCCCAAAAATAAACAGCTCAGATTGCACAAGAGAAGAGGTTGAATGAAATAGGATGAGGAAGTAGTTAGATTAGCTTAGGAACTCAACTTTAAAAGGAAAGAAGAAGAGAGGATACAAATGGAATAATAATAGAGAAGAAAGGAGGAGGAAGAAAGGAAAAAAAAAAAGAAGAAGAAGAAAAGAAACATCAACAAGAAGCTAAAGAATATGCCCTCATATCCCAATAAGAAAGTCAGGAATAATATGCCCACCATGAAGCAAGTTGAATGGACATTGACTCAGTTCATCCAACAACCCACATTGTCATCTGAGGCCTCTTACTAATTAAGGAAACAGGAATCATACCAACCATGATGAGAAAAGTGGTTAGCTTGAGCATATTCATGTGCGATCCTGCCCAAAACATGATAGTGGAACACAAGGAGAAGACGTTGTCAACTCCCCATCTGCCTCTAGTGTTAGTCACCACGAAAAGTCCCATTGTACCATACAATTACAAATATACATTATCCATGGCCTCCATAGTCACAACCTTCTCTCAATCCATTGAAAGAAATTTTAAATATCTCCTAGAATAGCTAAAATTGAAGGATGATGACATAGTATAATTGGAACAATAGGTTAGATTGTTGAAAGTTTAAAACAAGACATTAAAGCGAGAGGGAACCAAAATGGAGGATTATTGGGCTTGTACTTCATAAATACACAAATCCTATGTATCCATGGTTAAACAAGTTTACCCATACCTCCATCAAATTTATAAAATATCCACCAAGCTACTACCACTTTGAAAATTAGCCAAGGAAAGAGGTACCCAACTCTAAGGAGTATTGAATGTTGTGAATCAATTGGAGTGATGGCATAAGGACTATCTCCATGCCCCCAAGGAAGTCCTTAGAATCGACAAAGAAGAATTTAATTATGAATTCATAATTGTTAATAAAGCTTTGAAAGTGTAAGAAAAGTTGGAGAGAGACATATCTAGATCTATGGCTTGGTATCAACATAATTACTCTTGCCTAAAAATAATAATCAGGATGGATATGTTGCTAGCTATTGGGGTTGATGGGGAGGCAAGGTCATATGAAGAATTTGAGAGAGAACTGGAAGAAATGTTGAATTCCAAAGAGTTTTCTTATTTTTATTTTTTTAATCTATTCACCAACAAGCTAACTAAGGACAACCTCAAACAACACCTTGTGGAACCTACCAAACAACAAACAATCTTCAATGCATTCATGGTTTCATTAAATAAAGACATACATACCCTCTCTTAGGACACATTAGAGTAGGATGACATCATGAAAGGGTTATTACCTAACAAGATCAAGATGATATCATCATAATACCAACTTCTCGGTAGCTTACTTCATGAAGTCTTGGGGGTCCTAAAGGAGGATCCAACCATATTGTAGCAATTGTCAGTAACACCTTTGAGGACTTTTACAATTATATTTCTTGATTACATATTAAAAGAATGAAAATATAAAAATTGTAACTACCCTTAGGAAGCCAGGAAGTCCCAAGAGGCAATTAGTAATGTAACCTATAAATTCTTTGAAACTCCTAGTGAAAGGGACTTTCAGAATCTTTTCAAAATTTTTACAAATTTTGAAAGATGTGATCTAGGAAGTTGGTGTATTTTGGATCCACTAAAAAATAATATTGAGAATCCCGAGAATGCCATTGCATGAATTTTAACTTGGCATGTATTGTGATTTTTCTTTAGACAAATCTAAAGTAGATACATATGTGTGCACATTCTATTTGATTGGTTACTACTCGCTATTGCACTCTTATGTGAACTAGATAGTATTTTTCTTACATTTTCACTATTTCCTTGTCATGTATTTATTCAATGAGTACTAATTAGAACAATGGTTGACTACTATTTACTAGCTTTAATAAGTTAAACATTCAGAGCCAAGAAATTAGTTAATTGTTTTCTTGATTCAACATTTGTTGCATTTATTCACTCATTTCTTCCTATCCTTACTCCTCTCTCAGTATATATTTATTTTACAGTAGTTTTAATTTCGTAAGTAAATAATTGTTATGTTAATCTTCATATTTTATGTTTTGACGATCCTTCAATATCTCACAAAACATCATGGTTATCAGCCTATAATCCAGAAGGGTCTCTCAATATAAATGGTGAGAGGTCTTATTGAAGACTTTAGACTAATCAAGTATAGAAGAAATTGAAGAATTCATCTCTCTCTGTCTCTCTCTCTGTCTCAAATTGAAGACTTTAGACTCTCTCTCTCTCAAATTGAAGACTTTAGACTCTCTATCTCTCTCCGAAATTGAAGAACTTAGACTAATCAAGTATAGAAGAAATTGAAGAATTTAGACTAATCAAGTATAGAGGAAATTGAAGACTTCCTCTCTCTCTCTCTCTGAAATTTAAGACTTTACTTATGTTCACTAATCAAGTATAGAAGAAATTGAAGACTTCATCTCTCTCTCTCTCTCGAAGAAACTGAATAATTGAAGACTTCAGTTATGTTCACTAATCAAGTGTAGAAGAAATTGAAGACTTCATCTCGAAGAAGAAGAATAAGAAGAAGAAGAAATTGAAGACTTGATTTGACAAGGTTGATATGAGCCATGTTATGTAGTTTGATAAAGAGTTGATCTCTCTTAACCTTCTTTCCTTTGGTGGGATTTAAAATTATTTGGCTTTCCTGAAGAACATACAACTATAGTTGGGTGATCGTGTGAAGGATTTTCCAAAAAAAAATGGTAAAATTATATAAATGATTTAGATGAATCTGAAGACAAAATGTGAAGCTTTATGTTCAACATTTTGTGATAGTTCAACTTCAAAAAGAGAAGATGGTAATGACTATACCTTTGAATGTTTCCATGGTTTGCTAATTAGGGTGAAAGAAAAGTTGCTCAATGATGGTAATTTTAAAACAAGCAATAACCCCATCTCCTTAAGGGAAATGTCGACCATGCTATAGAGAAAGAGTTCATGGATACATTTAGAGAAATATTGTGGAGGTTATCTATGTGATAAGGATTGGAATGACTAGGCGAAGAATAAGAAGCATGATGATCAACCATTGACCCATAAAGATATTAAGAAAAAGACTTATCGATATTGTGGAAAGGTAGGACATGAAAAAGAGACTTTCCCAAAGAAGACTCACTATATAAAGAAAAAGGTAAAATGGATTGAACGTGAGGTAATGGATAATCAACCATAGCATCAAATTTTAGAATTTAAGGGAGATAACTACACATTTCCTACTAGTACTTCTTAGGCATTGCATGGTCACACTTCTCAAAGTGATTGGATAGTCAATTCTAGTTGTTCCCATCATATGGCTAAGATTCGATGCTTTTGTCTCTTCTTCATCAATGCGACAAAAGAGAGATGTTTGTAGCAGTTGATTATGCACTTATTGTTGATTATTGTTGTAGGATTAATGTTGGAATGGTGTGATCACTGATGTATATTATGTACTAAGTTTCAATGCCTATTCATTGTAGGTAACCCAACTAATCCAAACTAGAAAGAAGGTTGAATTTTGGCCCGATAAATTTGTTGTGAACGATATCAATAATTAATTTGTTATTGGTGTGTGACCATAAGGACAAACTCTATAGGTTATGGGATATCATTAAGAAGTGGGACCTAAGACAAATTGCACCCATAGACATGGGTGACAATTGGATCATAATTTGGCATGATAGATTTGGACATGTCAAACTATGAAGTATGAAATTTATGGTCAAATTTAATATGGTTAATGGACTACTTAGGGTATACCTCTTGATCATGCACATGAATGGTGCATGCATGGAAAAACCACTAGGTTTCATTTGAAACAAGAAAGTATTAGAGAGTAAAGAATCAACTGGAACTATTCATATTGACCTTTGTATAATGAACCAAACATCATTAGTTGGTGTAAGGTATGCTTTGACCTTAATTGATGATTGCTACAAGTATGATTTAGTATATTTATTGAAGAAAAAGGACCATGTTTTTGAAAAGTTCAAAGAATTTGGTGTGTTCACTAAAAACAAATTGGTCAACCTATGAAATATTTAAGATCCACAATGGAGGATAATATCTAAGAAATTCTCCCGGATGTGGGTGAATGATAGGTTCATAGGTACGAAGGAGGCGCATAAGGAGGGCAAGTGGCAGCCCACTAGCGCCAGCTGTAAATGCAATAGGCCGGAGCACTGGCCTCACACAAACATATTAATGGCAGCAATAACACTGCCTTCCCTGCAACTTGTTTTAGGCGCGATGGCACCCAGTTTGGTCTTCATTCCCACTGCTCCTTCGCGTGCCTTCAGTTCCAACAAGGCGGCAGCTCCTGGCGATTATTCAAGTGATAGGTCTTTCCCCTACTTCCCTTCGGCTCTGGTTCATGGTGCTTATAGCCATAAGCGTGCTCAGTCTCTTGTTTATTCAGTGTGTTCTCTCCTCAGTCGCTTCCCAGCCATTCCCTCTCTGTCTGTTTGTCCTTGTTGTGCTTCAAGCGCCATTACCATCCCCTGCATCCCTTTGGCTCTGGTTCCTGGTGCTTACAACCACAAGCATTCTCCGTATCCGCTATACACTATGTGTTCACCTCCATTTGTCTGTCCTGCTCTTAACAATATGCCTAGAGAGAGGCTCAGAATGGGGTGCAGACGCGGCGGTTCACGTGATCGAGCCTCCCACCAGCATTCCTCAACCACTTCGGACCCCTCGTCGGATGCTTCGTAGTTTTGCTGCTACAGTTATCCTGCTACCAGAAGTGGCAGGGGCGGGGGAAGGGGGCAAGTCAGAGCCGGAGTTTGTGCGCATCATTCGCATCCACATACTTCCCGTTTTCACATTCCCTATTCTCTGGGAAACTCATCCTTCATCGTTTCTGTGACAATTGAAATGTGTGAGAATGTTATGGGTTCGGGGGAGGTTCATCATGGGGTTCCTATGGAATAGAGGTTGGCAGGTCAAAACGTCTCCCAGTGTCAAGATACAGGAGGATTTCCAATTATGAACACTAACGCCAATGTCGGCCCAAGCGCGCCAACGGGAGGAGATCCTTCAAGCTCAGCGGCCCACCCTTTTGATTCCAAAGACTCAGATCAATTTGGGTGCCGAATCGTAGAAGAACAACCATCATCCTCGGATGAAGATTGAACCAGTCAGCGCCTCTGGTTTTTTTTGGTCGGCTACTGAAGAAGTTCAACTCCCTCCCGATACACAATTTTCATGCTTGTTTCAGGTCTTCGTCAATTCTATATGTTGGTGTCTGTTTATGTTGGAATCTGCCCAAAAGATTGTTGTGCACAAGTCAGTCCTGTATCACTGTATGGGTCAGTTTTGAGTTTTTTGGAATGGTCACTGACCAGACTTGGAATAAAATGTTCTCTGATATTAAAATCTTTGATGTAAGTCATCATGTCGGCTCTCTAGTTAGGACGTCAAGGGTTTTTTGCAAAAATGCCAACTCCATGGCTAGAACTCTCGAGGCATCTGCCTCTCTGTAATATATTTTTTTTTTGTATGAATATAGGAGTAGACCAATTGTGAAAAAAAAAAATCTAAGAAATTCATTTGAAAGCTACTTGTCATAGAATGGTATCAATTGGTAGAGATAGGTACCTTACACACTTTAGAAAAAAAAAATTGATAAAAGGAAGAACAGAACTTTGGTTGAAATATTAAAGTGTTTACTTTAGGCTAGAGGTATGTCGACTATATTTTAGGCAAGTGTTCTCTACTCCTAAAATTAATTTTGAACGTGATTCCAATCACTTGGTTATGTGTGACAATACTGCTCTTGACAAAGAGAGTGTAAGAAAACATTAAGTAGGACATATTAGAATGTTTACATGTATAGAGTGGGCTCATAGTCCAAAATATAAGTGAAAGAAGCCAGATGCAAAGAGTCATGCTTGTATTATGATGGGGTACTCTATTGAGTCGAAATCTTGCAAGTTATTTGGTCTAGTCACCGATGAAATTATTTGGAGGGATGTTGTATTTAATAATAATAATTTAAGTATTACCTTGTTGAAATTCTCCTCTAGTATTCTAAGCAGTGATCCATTTGAAATATGAGTAATTCTAGAATTAAATTACATATAGCGTTTATGATATAGTGTTTGATGTTATTTGCAAACAATATTTCTCCTCTAGAATTTGCAAAACAAATTCAATATCTAATAGAGTAACATCAACTATCTCAATCTCTACCATAGAGATTCATTGGAGCAATAAACTTTATTTGGGACCAAATACACCTTCATCAAGCTAATTACATATGGTGTTCATGATCTAGTTTTTGACATTATTTGAAATCATTGCTGCTCTAAAATTTGCATAAAAAAATATATCCAATCAAGCAACCTCAGCTATCTCAACCTCTACCACAAAGATTCATTGGAGAAACACACTTTCTTTGGGACCAAATAGACCAAGATATCCCTCACCTTCCAGTGCTTCATTAGCTACTTGTTTTTTTTCCATGTCATTAATAGATGGTCTTTTTCCTAATCATGCAACTAGTTTGTTCCTTCCCTACCATGATGGCTTCTACCTTTTCCTCTTGAGCCTAAAATAAAGCTAGCTTTATACTTCCAATGGTTCATTAGCCACCATTTTTGTTGCCATATCCTTGACATATGGTATTTTCATTAAGCATGTAACTTACTGCATTCCTTATTTGCCTCCATGGCTCTCATCTTCTGCACTCAAGCTCACAAGTTTTAAGTTAGGAGAGATATTATGTATCATCGTGTACAAATCCTAAGATTCAAACCATAATGGAAACTCAAATTCACCATATAAGTGAATCGAATGATATGTGGAAGAGGACAAATTACTAACTGGGTTCGATGAAAAAAGGTATCAATAAATAGTTGTTCCCTTAAACAACACCTTCAGTGTAATAATAACTTCAAAAATATCAACAATATATCTAAATTTTTTATTTTTATCATAAGTGCATTTTTTATAGGGGTGGAAATTGCAGGGAGGAGTCTCTTTGATCTTGATGGAAAAATAAAATAATTTTTTCATTTTCCTGGGGCCTAAGCACTGCTACATCAATGAAGTGGAAGCTATCACATCCTTACAAGGCTCCTCATGCCACCCAAAGGTACCCTTCCATGCATTAACAAGGGAAGGCTTCCACATCCACTTGGAAACCCCCATGCATGTGGAGGACATAAAGGCTTAATTACCCATATCCTGGTGAATTATTCTTCTGATTCTCCTATGTATGTTGTGGAATCTTGATTTACATTTATGGATGGAATTTTGACATAGGAAATTATGAGAAAGCATAGGTTAAATTGTGGTTTGGGGATATTGTTAGGAATTCACCTCTATTTTTGGTTCAGTTCAAACTAATCATCTAGGGAAACATTGAGTGGTTGGATAACAATGTTGAGTATGGAGACTCTTTAGTCACCTCTTCCTTGTAGTTGGTTCCATGAGAACATGAATCCTCACATTGGATTTAATAGGGAGGTGAGTCCCTCATCATGGCTCATAATGTGTCATTGTTGCTAGTAGACCCTAGGAAAAATGCAAGCCTTAAAAAAAGGACATCATCAATGTGAAAAATATTTTGTGGGGCTCTTGGGTATAGCCACAAGATTAGCCTTGGAATGGGAAAATGATAAAATACTATTGACCTAAGAAATTTATAAGCCCACTCAAATAAGGACAAGCATGTGATATAAGTAGGGAGGAAACTACTTAAGTCTTAGGGACTAGGAGAAGGAATCATAAGCATCCCTAATAATCATGTGGAGTGAGAAACTAGAGTTTTCATCTTCCTTCGACACTCTTTCCAACCTAGTGAAGTAAATTGTTGACATGTCAATGTCCTTCCTAGTAATGACCTCCATACAAACTCAAATTCCTTAACTGACCTTCCATATTTCTCCATCCCTTTAAGAATTGAAGCAAGCAACCTAAGATCCTTGATGGTTCCTTATATAGATGGCCAACATGCACACTACTTTTTCTTTTCATGTATATGTTTTGTAAATTATTTTTTTGCTTCACCAATTTATTAGATTCTATACATGCACGTTGTTAGGAAAGTTGGTATGGCTAGCCATTTTTTTGTTTTTACTTGATACTCTCATTTTGATTCAAGGAACAAGATTGGCTTTATTTTGTATTGAAAAATTGTTGACCTAAATATATAACAACAATTTTTTATGATATAAACCCATTATTATTGTGAAAAGAATGAACGATTTATGTAAAATATGATTCTAAACTTATTTTAAGAATTTTTAAATTTTCAACATTTTTATTGATATAAAAAGTAAAGTGTTTACTTGGATTGTTGTGGAAATTGAATCCATTTTCAAATCATTATAGGAAATGTTTATTGAGAGATAGGGGCTAGTACTAATAACTTGCTCTTTTCAAAACCACATCAACCTCAACTACTTGTATTTTTCCCTCAAGTCAAGCTAAGTCAAATTTGACTATTAGAAAAGTTTCTTTGACTTTTTAATTTTTTAAATAATAAATGAGGTGTTTACTCTATATTTTTTTGTGTTAGAGGCGCTCTGCAACCTATTATGGGGGAGATTTAAAGGGGTTGGATACAATGGTGTAAAGCAAGGAGTTTTTCATTATAGGGAAAGGTTTAATTCCCATGAGGGATTAGAATGGATCCATGGGGGAACCTTTATGTAGTGGTCAAACATGTGGTTGTACCTAGAAAGATTAGGAGCGTGAAAAGTAACAACGTTCAATGGTGGTTTCTCCCCCTAGAAATTTGTATGGGTAAGTGTCCCTTTGCATCTTTGGTTTCCCTATAGATTTTTCTTGCTTTTCTATTTTCTCAAGAGGTCTTTTCACCCTTCCCTCCCACTCAGCCTTCTATTTTTGAGCTCTCTCAACTTTGTTCCTCTTTGGGTTCACTTCACATTGTCCCCATTTTTCTTTTCTTGAACCTATTCCTCATACCCACTTGAAACCTATCCTTCACTTTGTTGGAGATACCATTTGTCAGTCCATTGATATTGTTCCTCCTTATCCTTGTCAAACCTCCCTTATGTTCAAATCCCTTCCTTTTCTCCTACAACAATCATGCCTCATTGTGGATCTTCTTTCTCTAGTTATGATGGTAAAAACAAAGAATTTCCTCCTTGAACCAGCACCTAGCCAATCTAGAGGCCTTAGCTCATCACTTCTAGCATTTCACCTCATCATTTTCTTGGGATGAAATTAATCTGGCAAAAAGAGAAAATCAGGTAGAACATAGTTTCACGTCTAATTTAGGTTTGAAGGATGTATGATAGTGGAATCCTAACATAGAAAAAACACAGTCCAAACGATCCAGTGCATACAAATAATCGTTTTGTGTTGGAAAATAAAGACTTTGATGGGAAAATTCCTAGTGGAGTGTAATGAAGTACAAGAGGAAATACTTCTATGCATATATGCCTCGTAGCAACAAGTCAACAAATTGGACAATATGGTGATAGTAATAGCCAAGAAATTTGCAAAACTTGACTTCAACAGTAGTGAGGATGATGAATAGGCCCCAGATCCCACCCAGTTGGATTCTCCTACAAGCTAATCATGGTTTAATCTATAACATTTTTTAGTTTTACAAGACTTTACAGGTATGCTTGCCTTATTATTAGTCTTTGTTATGTTCTATTTTCTATTCATTTAGGTAATTGCAGACTACATTACTTACATCATTATTATTAGACCTTTGAATAGTATTGATGACTTTAGACTTATTATTACGCTATTGGTTTGGTTTGCTTAGTGGTAGACCAGTTGACATAGGTACATAATGCTTTCCTTTTTATCAGAAATACAAAGCCATCATAACTTATAAAAAAGAAAGGTAATATGGGGGAGATGTTGTCTCATAGTGTTATATTTAAAAATAATAAAATAATACTTACATTAATAATTAAAAAATATTAATAACTCATGATTAATGAGAGCGTCTCTATCTTTCATCTCGACGTGGCGTGGACCGGTTGCTTGCCTCATGCAAACATGCATGATTTAATTTCCCTTATGTGGAGTAGCCTTGATCCCATGGCCAGCTCTTGTTTCAACCCCCCTGCTCGTTCCATGATGATTATCCTCCTCTGGGTTACTGAAGAAGTTAATGTCGATATGAAATCTTGCACATGGTTTCCATGGCATGAAGATGATAAATCCATATGTGGGATCATTCTAGCATCGATGTCCTGTTAGCAGCATAGGATTGTACATTTGAATTTGTTGTTGATTTTGAAGTGGGATTTCTCTATGTTAATTATGGTAACCAAACGTTGGTGTATCTAGAAGCTTTGCAATGAACTTTGGGTGATTTTTTGGATCTCCTTTTGTCATGAGGAACTCTTATGGTTGCATCACCATTGCAGTTGGGTGTTTTGGTGTATTTCTCTCAAGGAATTTGAGTCCTACCCTCTTTCAATTGCCACTTCCCCCTTTTTCCCTACTTATATAGTCCCTTCATTTCTCCCTTGGCACACTCATAGCTTATAACTCCCTATGGACTCTATCTCATTGGAAATGAGCTCCTCGGCCTCCACTCTTGTTTGATCACTCCAAGAAAGTGCACGAAGTCATAAACTCTTTTGATGCTTAGTTTTAAATGCATACAATTGTTGTTTCAATTTTTCCATCTTTACACCTCTCAACAAATAAGAGTATTGTTTGGGTTTAGGATTTTTGATGTAATATGGGTATGGGAAATTAGGCATAGTCTGTTATATCATATGCCATTGAGAAAAATAGCCATGTAAATCTCTCAAATATTTTTCGCGCCAAGGCGCAAATTTAATACGTACTTATTTTTGTTAAAAAAATAGTAATAACAAAAAAGTCATTCAATATCGATCATAAATATTTATAACAAAAAAATTAATTTTATGACAACTTTTAATAAAATACTTTAATTTCCACCTTAATTTTACATCAACTTTATATACAGAGGTAAAGTGATTGAAAATGAAAAAATCTAATTGTTATGCTTTCTACTTTTTAGTATGAGGGATATGTGCAATTCCATCACTATCCAATATGGAGTTAACACATGGAATCTAAAATAACATCGATATTATAGCCCAATATGGAGGAGATGTGCAATTATTTTACCATTTAAATAGATTTCAATGAGATGTGTAAATAAATTATTTGAATATCAATGTTAAGTAATATATTTTAATATAACTTTCCATATATATTCTATATATATAGAAAGAGAGTTAAAAAAAAAAAAAAAAAAAAAAAAAAAAATTTGTTGACCATAGAAAAATATTTCAATGCTCACTTTACATAAAATAATTTTATATCAACTTGATATATATAGAGGGAAAATTTAAAGAAAATATATTTTAACATTGACCATATGCAAATATATCAATGGCCACTTTAAGTAAACTAAATTTATATCAACTTGATATATATTGAGAGAGAAAACAAATAAAAGCCATTTATATACATATAAATGAATTTTTTTATTCCATTAATAGGTGTCTTTAAATTCAAGGTATAAAGAAGATGTGTATTTTTTAAATGTTTAATATGAAGTTGACATGTAGAATTTAAAAGAAATTCTTATAAACCAATTTGGTGTCTAGTTAGAACAATAACTTTAAAAAAATACCAATAAGAAAAAAACATTTTAATGTGTACAATGTGGATCATAAATAAAATATTTCAATGCCCATATTGAACTCAATATCAACTATGTATATATTATGTAAAGAAAATGATATTTGTGAGTGTGTGTGTCAACTTTGTGACGAACATGGAAGGAATTACATATCTCCATTTGCAACAACAACAATAAAATGTTTGAACCGTTCAAACATTTTATCGGCATTGCTACAAATGAAGGAGACGTGTAATTCCTTCCATGTTCATTATGAATTTGACACATGACACATTTATAAAGAAATATCATAGATCCCTCTTAACTCTGGATCTATCAAATGTCAATAGAGATAAAAAATATCAAAATGCAAATATTTCTTTAAGTTTTACATTCTAAAAAAAGTTTACACCTCAAAAAGTTTAATAAATTTGAGATCAAGATGATTCTATACTAAAAATATATTCATTTTTTTGAAAGATAATGTATTTACTTGAAATGTGTTTTCGCTGCTAATTGTGGTTGGGGACTATTCTCATCGCAAAGCCTATGGACAACAGTTGTCACTCAAAATTAAATTTCTCTGAGTTCGCTAGAAGATTGGATTAGAAGGGTGGATAAGCCAAGGGAGAACATTTCAGTGATGTGGAAGACAATTCTAAACTCCTTTGAACTCAGCAACAATGAGCTGACATGGAGAGTAGGAAGTGGTGACAGGGTGAAAATTGGCCTCGAAGCATGGCCAGGTAGTGGTCAAGGGCATTTACTTCCCCAACCATTAATTGATTATCTAAGAGATAGAGGCAATTACAAACTTTCTCATATTGTTATTCTAAAAAATTCAACTATGCTCAACAGAAGAGTTGGGTTTAGAGGACGAGTTCCTATAGGCATGAAGCTACTATTTGAATTCCTTAATAACTAGTCATATATGGGTATCAGATAGAGAAGACAAAATAATTTGGAGTGTTCCTTCTCTAGAAACTACACCCCCAAGCTAGAATACATTTATATATAATGGCTTCCAGAGATTTAGTAGAGCCCAAATGATGGTGGAAGGAAGTGTGGAAATATAAGTGCCCTATAAAGTAAAAACTATTCATTTGGTGTCTAATGAAGAAGGTGGTTCCCACTTGGGACATTCTTCAAAAGAGATATGTGATTGGGCCAATATGGTGTTCCATGTGTAAGAACACTGAAGATTCAAGAATGCATATTTACATGGCATGCACCTTCTATCAATAGGCATGGAACACGTGTAGAAATGTTGTGGGACATACGGGTACATGGGAAGGGGAGGACTTGGAGGGGGCTTGAAGGGCCTGGCTCTCTAATATGAGTTGTTGTGCTTATAAATCACTCCTCTCGATCATGTGTTGGGAGGCGTGGTTGGATCGAAATAGAGACATTTTTTAGGATAAACATTTGGCCCCAAAGCACATAGCCACAAAATTTCTTGCTATTTTATCCCACTTCCCACGGGAAAAAGGAGCAACCATAACAAAAGTGATAATAGCAGAAAATCCATATCACTTTAGGCCATGGGCTTATTTTTATAGAGCCTCAAGTGCCTTTGGGCAGAGGAGTGAAGGAGTATGTGTTCTCTTCCTCTGAGAATAACACTTCTTTTAGGTAAAATTGGGTCTCGGCCAAGGGACAAGCAATCATGTAGAAATTATGGCTTGCAAAAATATGTTTCTCTTCACTTTAGAAAAACATTTCTCAAATATACAAGTATATGGGGATTCTATGCTAATAATTAACAAGCTCAACAAAACTCAAGCTTGCAGAAACATCTTATTCCTGCTTATATTGGAACTAATAATGTGGTTCAAGGACACTTTTAATTATTTTTCATGTTCTCACATCTATAGGGAATGAAACATGGTATCATATTGTCTCTCGAAAGAAGGGCTAGAAATGGAACAAGGACTTTGGTGGATAATGGAGCAACAAAATGAAAATTCATTTGATTTCTACTAGAGGCCATACAGGGACCATCTTACATGGGAAGAAAGGACATAAACTTCATGCACAATGACTTATTTTGTAGTTATTTTTTGCTTTACAGTCTACTAGACCACATCTCCTAGCATGGTGGAAATCTTATTTTCATGCCATTTTTTATGTAATTATCTAAATATCACTTTTTGTAAATTTTGGATGAAAACTAGAAATTATGTAAAAGAAGCTTTCAATTTCACACAACAATTTTTTTTAAAATCATCATGAATACACACAAGGTGTGTAGATACAAAATGTAATTTTGAATCATTTCTTTAAATGATGGTTCTTGTCCTTTGGAAATATTTACTTGAAATGTGTTACTAATTTTATTTTAATTTTTTTATTTTTTATTTTTATTTTTTTTTATTTTTATTTTTATTTTTATTTTTTATTTTTTATTTTTATTTTTATTTTTTTTTTTTATTTTTATTTTTTATTTTTATTTATTTTTATTTTTTTTTATTTATTTTTTTATTTTATTTTTTTTATTTATTTATTTTTTTTTTTGCTAAAAATTTTAAAATCATTAATAAAATATTTTATAGTTTTATTTTTATAATTTTTTTCATCAAAAAAGGTATATGTATTACTAAGTCAAAAGATACAAGTTCTTTTATCTTTCAAAGATTATGCGCACACACTTTCGAAGACATAACTAGGCATTTTACTATTCAACTATCATTAAATGAAATCTAATGGTGACCCTTCAGGTACACATGTCAAAACATGGGAAAAACAATGCCTAACCTACAAATTCCCATATGATAATAATTTAGATTACATTCACCAGTGTCTAAGAGCATTGCTTCTTTCAATAATATATCAACAACATTGTTAAAATATCTGTAGACATGCTTGACCTATAAATCATTATATTTTTCTTATAATGCCCTTATCTTCTTCTACCAACATTCAAGATTAAGTCCATGTATATTATCCTTCCTATTAATCCAATCAATAGTGTTTTTAGAATCCCCAAAAGTGAAAAAAAGTGAAAATTTCTCATGAGTTGCAATCTTAAGAAGGGCGCAACAAGCCAATAACTTAGCCTTAAAAACAATACTAGGCCTAATTCCTAACTTCATCTATATATTATAATAATGATTGATCTCAATTATCATACCACCTCCATAGTTTTCATTGCCACGGGCTCCATAAAAGGAGCCTCTTGGATAGACATCCATGTTGATAACCACTCTATCCAATTTCTGCTTAGCTGAAATCTGATTAGGAACCTGTACATTAAAATTATTCCTAATGTTTAAGGTAGTCATAAAGAGATTAATTTAAGATTTTTCTAAAATAGCCTTATTCCAATGAATCCATATCCCCCATAAAACATAGGCCAACAAGTAATGGAATCTGGAACAAGTATTGTTTTTAACCCAGTTCCACAAACAAGCTTCTAAAGACAAACCAAATCAATCTAATTTTAATTGAAAATAACTAATAACAAGCTGCCAAATTTCCATTGTAACTGAACAAGAAATAAAAAGATGATTGGTCGATTCTTTATTCGTCTTGCATAAAACACAAAAGTTGGGACCTTTCCAACCCCTCCTTTTAAAGACTTCCTAAGTTATAGCTTTACCTTTAAAAACAAGCCGTAAAAAAATTGAATCTTCAATTGTCCATTGCTTCTCCAAATAAATCTATCCCACCAATGACCAATATAATTATCCCTTTGACCTAAAAATGCATCATAGTAAGATTTGGTTGTAATGGTACCATCATATCCATTGTGAGACTAGACTAATTGATCAATGCATTCCTCCTGTTAAAGAACACCAACTTTTCTAAGACCATGAGTGAAATGGTGTCATTCCTCAACCAAAGCACCCAGAATAGATAAATCATTAAAGTCCATCCATAGTTGAATATCGTTGTTATTCCTACCATAACCCACATCTTCCAGAATGTTCATCCCTAGTTAAGTCAAGTAATCTCTTAAATCTTACAATAAAAGATAGGAACCATCACAACCAATCCATGGGTCTAAACCCAGTCTAACTTGTTGACTAAAACACATGTTCCAAGTCAAAGAAAGTCTCAACCGATTTTTTCCAGATTAAAAATCCTTTCAAAGGGATCCCGTTGATGTACCTAATCCAATCATCCATTGTAGTGCCACTAATTTATTTAGCCATCGTAATATTACTCCAGAAATTCCCTTCAAAAAACATAGGCGAGCTACTTTTTATTGCTATGGAATTAGTGAAAATAAAAATATTGTGGATACCCAAACCACCTTTCTTTTTAGGAATGGATATTTCTTCCAATTTGACAAAGGATATTTCTTATTTCTTATTTTTCCTGGCCCATGAAAATTGAAAACATATTTTTCGAATGGATTTTAGAATGCTCTTGGGAAATTTAACAAGAGCAATCCATTAAACTGGAATGGCCTCTAAAACCACCTTAACCATAATTAGCCTCCCACCTCGAGACAACCAACAATTACACCAAATCCCAATGTGATTCTCCAATTTCTTTGTAAGCCATCGCCAGCATTCCACTTTATAACTTTTAGATTTGATACATTATCCAAGATATTTTAGCCCTTTCTCCAAAGTTTCAAACTTGTAAGGAAGACACTACTTGATATAGGCTTCATCCCCTCCTTCCATATTATTAGTAAGGCAAAGGATTTTTTCTGGACTAGTAACCATCTCCAAATCATTGCAAAATCTGTTTGAAATTTCTGAAAAACAATGTCATTCAGAAGTCGTCCCTTCTAGAAACAACACACATCATCAACAAACAATAAATGAGTAACAACCTTGGCAAGAGTAATATAAATACCTGAAAGAAAATTCTTAGTGTTGGCTTTGATAAAACCCCTACTCAATCCTTCAATGACCAGTGAGAAATGATAGGGAGAAAGAGGACAACCATGTCTTAGTCCCCGAGTGCTTCGAAAAAATTAGTAGGGGCTCCATTGATAATGATTGATAAACTAACTGAAGAAACACACGCCATTATCCATCTTACCATCTGAGCCCCCAATCCAATTTTGTGAAGTAGAAGTTGTTGGGAAAAATACTGAGAGAGGGGGTGTTGGGCCATGAAAATGGTATAATTCTTCTCCCTATTTCCTTAAATAAACGTTATGTTTTTTAGCAGCTTTCCTTTAATTTATAATTTAAGAGAAAAAGGATAATAAAAGCGAGTTGAAGATAGTATAGTTAGTTTGAGTCTTTTAGATATCAAAAAGGATATAATTTGAGTAAATTGTTATGTAGATCAGTCCAATTGAACGATTGTTGTTCCCTCGAGATATTGGAGAAATATTTTGGATTAGCCGATGCCTTATTTGTGGTAAATTATAGATCAACACCTGAGCATGATCGAAGAATGAAGTCAAAGGAAACTGATCATTATCTTATTGTCAAAAGATAGCTCCATATTCAGTTTTTAAGGTAATATATAAGATAGCAAGTGAAAATACATAAGATCTTTTAAGTTAGTGAATTTGCCCAAGATCTTACCTTAGTCCTTAGTATCGAATTTATCTAAGACAATACTTATGGAGACCGTGGGCCTAGTCACCATTGGTTCTACTGTCTATTATGTATCATTATTAGTTAGTTACTTTTCCACATTCGCATTAGTTGTGTTTCTATTCACTTGCCTTTTCTTTTGTGGTAGATAATTGATTGAATTATGTATCTTGCAATTTTGTTATGCATCTCCTAAAATTATTGATTGGATTGTGTTACATGAATGTAAGGTTTGAGTTTGTGAATTCCGTAAGTTATCTTTAAGAAGTAAGACTTTTAAGCATTTGTGTGATTTACTAGTCTTCCTTATGCGCAGGATTTGTTGAAGGATAGATAGAATGGTTAATGAATTAAAATAGTATTCTTTCACAAGATTGTAATTGTAGGAGTAATTATTTGTTGTCATCATTTGTCTCTCCAACGATTGAATTAGGATAATGTTTAATGTAACTTTTCCGTAGCAATCATTTTACACTCTTTCATAATCTAAGAATCTATTCTTGCATATATTGTGTCGATAGCCTTGAAATAAGAGACGAATCCCAAGTTGATAAGATTAATGAAGGTAGGATTAATTTTATTTTAAAGAGTCATCTTAGTGCCCAATGTTTTGGCATCGTTGCTAGGGAGGTTTTCAAATCATAGGTTGTATCTTTGGGATGCCAAGTATTGAGGATAGCCGGTAAGAACCTACGCATGCGACAAGTAAAAGTCTTGCGCCTAGTGCCTACTTTCAGTTGATACAATTAGGTTGTGTAAGTGTGTATGACTAAGAAAAATAATAGGAATTAGGTAGTAACAGAACATAAGCCAGTATCAAAAACCACAAAATCCCAGGGACCGATGATCCTTAGGAGAGCGACCTTCATCGACGAAATTATTTGAAAAGCTAAATCTCAAGCATTAGCAGGACCTCGAACAGTATCTGGGAAGTGCTCTGCCATAATCCCTCAAGTAGCAGAATCACCATATGCAACTCATGCTGAGATTCATAGTAAAATTGAAGGATTTGAGAAAAACTTCCAAAACACATTTATTCAACACTCCATCCCTTCAAAATAGGTAAATTCTTGCAATTTGAAATAAGCAGGAGAAACCAGTGGAGCGGATCCATGATTCTTAGGGTCAGGATCTCCTATGATCTCGATAGAAGAGAAACCACCAGAGATCCTAGACTTAGGCAGCATAGTAAAACCCCCTCAAGAGCCAAGTAATATCCATAACTTCCCTGCTCAAATAATGCCTCCCAATCAAGAAATCCATGAAAATTTCTAGAATATTTTTTATTAGATGGTGACCCAAGGGCAACAAAACCAAAATTCGACATTGGAATATCCTATTGTCGACCCAGTGTCTAATGCCTTAATGAAGGCTATCCCTTTATAGAATATCCCAACCTATCATGGGATGAACTCAGAGGATCCAGACGCCTTTTTATTTGAATTTGATGTATTGTGCAGAGGTTATGATTATACCACCGATCCACAGAAATTGAAATTGTTCCCTTCTACTATAAAGGAGCAGCGATATAATGGTTTATGGGCTTAGGAGGATGCATTATAAATTCCTGGGATGCTATGAAAAATACCTTTCTCACTAAATACCAGGATTACTGTCAAACCAAGGACCTAAAGGATGAATTTTTTAAATGACTACAAAAGACAATGAAACCTTAGAAGAATATATTGAGAGATTTTAGTGCAAATTACAAAGATCACCTTATACTACTTTACCAAATGAAGTACTGAAAGTTTCTTTAACAAAAGGCATGAAGGATGAATGGATAGAAACGTTAAATTTAATGGGCCAAGGTGATATCTACCAAGAATAATATGATAATATTGTCAAGTTGTGTATCAAGTGTTCACATGGAAATACACGAGCCATATATGGAATATGGGATCCCCTCACCCGAATCAGTAAGACCACAGGTGGTGGTGTAACGCGAACAAAAATTGGTAATCTTTCAAGAGATTTTAAAACTGAAATTTTGGGCACACTGACTACACAGTTAGATGTTTTGTAGGCCAAATAGAAGCAAGACGAGGTAGATCAAGCGTTGGCCATATTCTGTCCACGTTGCCAAAAGAAACACATTGAAAGGGAATGCCCTCTGGACATGGTTCGAACTTGTGCTATTTGCACTAAGGAACATTCGACAGAATGGTGTCCGTAGCTTTCAAGATTAAAATTTGTATTTAAATAAGTCAAGGAGGAAACAGAACATGCATACTTGATGACTCAACGTTGACCATGGAAATCACACCCTACAAGTATGACGCAAGATCCCTCCTTATTTTATTTTGGGTAGTATATTCCACAACATAATCTTGGAAACGCATGGCAGGGACAATCACCCTTCAATCCCACTTGGCAATCCCAATCATATCCTACATCACCATGGCCGAATTAATATTTTGTTGGATCAAGATGGCCAAATTCGCAATATCCTACCCCATTATGGCAGAATCTAGTGACCAATTCCAATCCCTCACAACATATGAATTAGACATTAATATTCATATCCACGATATTTCTAAACATATATATTTTTGTTAACATAATATGTAATCTTTAAACCCAAAAAACCCTAGTTAACATCCTACAATTCCTGATGGCATTTAGCTCTAGGGGGCTTTTACCCCCTTTCCCCCTTAGGCCTTGACATCATTTCATTTAATTCTCTTATATTGGCACAGTCAAGAATCCCAAGGTTGTGGCCTGCCAAATTTGTGACAAAGAATGAAGAAATTCCAAATGTTGTGGTGAATGCTGCAAAATCACACAATATGGAATTTCGGTTGGTGTATCGAGGTCTAGTGTGCCAACTCATAGGGAATTGGCCCTCCCCTAAATCCTTGAATCTATAGCTATATATGAACTAGAGGCCTTTAATTAAAGGAAAAATCTCAGCCTCCTTCCGTGGGAGAGGTCTTTTTACCTAAGAATTTTGAAGATAAATACGATAGAGACTTAATATTCATGAGTGGTCCTTATTTTATGGTATCTCAAGGCTTATGTAGAACTTATGGTGTAGATTTGAAATTGATCATGATTTTTTAATCAAAATCACAAGACACAAACCTACTCTATTTCTCTGCATAAGTTAATTCACAATTTAGAACATCAATCATAAACATGCAATGAGAAATAACACACATGGTTACAGTATTTTTCCAGTGAAAGCAATCTGCTTAAAACCCCAATGCTCGCTTGCATTAATTTGATGTATAGAGATGTATTACAATTGCTTTTGTCAACTGAGCACAACCTGCAAGTGAATAACCTATCTCTCTACTCACTGAGAAGATCTGACCCATACTTGGTCAATTTTTGCCTCTACTTGAGCCCCTGTTTCCTTGCACAATTCCTTGAGAAATTAGGCCTCTATTATTTAGGAATTTCTCCAAAATGGATTATGTAATTCCCAAGTTTAATCATTTGACTACATGCAACACCTATACACTCAACACTAGTCTACAAATGATGTTACATTGCCTTGGAATCTCCACCACAATTGGGGAACTCAAATTCTCTGCATGCCTTATTTTGGGCTGATTGATCAGTTAACTAGATGATCACTAAGTTTGACTGAAGTCCCATTACACAATTGATCTTCCACTAGTTCCTCCAACAGTTGGAACTAGTTTAACTTAAAACAACTTGAGATAATTGACCTTGATTTCTACAAATTAGAAATCACACATGATTAACTGAAATCTAACATCTCCAACTCGACTTTACTGAGTAAACTAGGTAACACAAGCCATGTCACACAAGTTAACTACATCCAAGTTGTCTTCTTATGTGGAAATTCGAATTTTCTCAATTCAATCAAGGCAAAATCAAATTGAGATTTTCTTGTTGCATTTTTCAACTCTCCCTCTTAATAAGAAAGGGATTATCAAGCACCCCTATCTTACACCTATGGAACTCAAACTTCCCTCTTTACAAATTTCAAAATGTCAACATCTTATTCCTCTGTTGGAATGTAGTGTAGCAACATTATTTGCCTTTGTACATAGTCCCGTAAATGGTGATACTGGGTATTTATATGCTTGGATTGATCATGAAATATAGGATTCTCAGAGATATTGGTGCAACTCTAATTATCATTGTAGATCATTGTTGGATCCATCATCTGACCAAACAGTCCAACAAGTATCTTTTTCATCCAGGTTGCCTCACATGTTGCGTGAATTGCAGCCATGTATTTTTCTTTTGCCAAGCTAAGCGCCACAAATATTTACTTCATATTGTACCAGGAAATATCTGCGGACCTGTTGTGCTGTACAACAACCCCCCCATTTCATAAAACCTTTACACAAAATCTTAATATGAAATGGGTCCCTTTTAAATAAACTTAGTTAGATGTATGAATAAAATGGTATTCACCTCATCACAAGAAAAGTCCTTACTAAAAGGCCCGATGTAAATGAATCATTTTATAAAGCCTTTTAGATAAAAAAACAATGTGTTCCTTTAAAAATATTATAAAACCATTCTACGTTGCGATAAAGCGATCGGAGATCGCATATCGCAATAAAGGAAACACACATAAAAGAAAAACCTCACCCAATTCTCCGATCCGAAAAGGAAATCGCAATTGGCAATCGGAGAAATCAAATGCCAAAGGTACACAAAACAAAGCTTCCTCAACTCTTCGGATCCGATAAGGAAATCACAATCGGCAATCGGTTGTGTCAATGATAAAGGGACATATGAAACGGACTAATCAAAGCTCCTGATGCGATAAAGCAAATTGCAATCGGCAATTGGCAGAGTCATATGATAAGGGGATAAAGCTTAAGCCAAATCCCGACTGCGATCAATTAATTGGGCTCGCATCTCGAAAGGTAAACATACACTAAAACAGTTTGCATGCATTATACTCTGCTATATTATATAATGTTACCTTTCGGTAAATCGGAGATATTCATTGAAAGTGCTAAAGCCCTTCCCTTCAACACTCCCGATCGCCGATTTGCGATTTATCACCGATCGCCGATCAATAAAATCTAATGCACGCTTGAAATAATCATTCGGTATACGATCAACGAGATAGGCATTTATTATATTATTTACCACGATTGGCAGTTCGGACGGCTATTTAATATTACAGTTAAGGATAGATCCTTTAAAAGATTTCATCTGTGGTAATCCTTAACTGTATTTCATTTATCATATGCCAATCAACATAATTCTATTCATTGTCATATTGGCTTGCAGCAACACTATCTCTGTATTACTATTTGCAACTGTTTGTGCAAAATTCCTCCGAACCCAGAAATCCAAAGAAAATGGGGAAGAAATCAAAGAAGTCCACAACAACTCCCACAACCAAAGAACCAGAACCAATCAAGAAAGGATTAATCTCAAATACGTGTCTTGGTTTGAGAAATACTAGCTGGGAAAGCATTTATAATCTGATAGAAGCAGAGGAGCCCAAAGAATTATCAGAGGAAGCCACAGCCGATTCAACCAACAAATCAGAGGGAACTCTTAAAGAATTGGCTTGTTCTTATCTTCACAGGATAGCAGCGCGAGCAAAAATCCTGCCATATACTGATGTGGTAAGATGGGTAGTAGAGAAAATTCCACTTTCAAATATAACATTTTCCACGGTAGATGGAAGGATATTCGGCTCATTCAAGCATGAAGATCTCAGGAAAATGTATCATCTTCCGCCACTTGAGAAGCGATACAACAAGGCGTTCCTAGAAGCATTTACAAAGGAAAACGACTCAGAGACAACCCCGATAAAGCAATGGAGGAATTTCCCGGAAAAACACAAGGACGAGTCATCAGGTAAGTACTCTGTTGACTCATTGGCTTCCCCTTATTGCTATGTTGGAGCTATGATGTGTAGATTATCAGGATAACATGATTCTGCCAAATTCACTATAGAAATGGTCCCCCTAATGGAAGCTGCAATCGATGGTTATGTTATGGATTGGGAAAATATTTTGTCTCATAAACTAGCCATAACGATTTTAGAGTACAGAAAAAATGCACATAAAACTTCCCGGACCATTCCCCCTTTCTATTACAGTGAATATATTATGGATACTATTTGCTTTAATTCCGAATATCCGGTACTCGGATGGAAGTGGACTGCACAAGATCCAAACCCAGTTCATATTTATCATAAGCAGTTGTGGAAGGCACACTACAAAAATCACCTATATAGAATTTGTAATGGTTTTATTTTACCTATATATTATTCTATTTTTAATAAGCCTGCTCCCAGGATATCCCAGGAAGTAGAGACTGACTTGACATCAGTAGGTAGTTGGTTCGGGGAGGAGAAATTTACCTATGTAAGGCTTTTTGGTAGCCTTACTAAACCCCATGTTCTCCCCCTGTATGTGCCTAATAAATTGTTAACTCGGGAATTGGCTTATCAGATAACAGTGTAAGGGACATCCAGGACCCTTAGGGATTCAAAGAAACACAAATGGCCTATATTTCCCTTACGATGTGGCATTTTCAATTTACATGACTACAAGCATGCATAGAAAGAGGCAAAAAAGATTCAAATGCTTAACCTTGCCACAATTCTGAACAGGCAATATGATGCAAGAAAGGTTGCTTAAAACGTCACATCTCAAGCCAAAATTGCCAAATTTGATCATGAAGCAGATGACTTCGATGATTTATTTGCTTCAAGTGAATCATTATTTCAGGTTAAAGGATTGGCCAGGATGAAATATGAAGATGAAGGGTTAGAAACATTCAATAGGCTTAGAGACCAAAGGTTGCAAACTTTGCCTTTAGACCTATTAGCTACAACCCCAACAGTCCAGCCAAGTGAAACTGAACAGGAAGTTGCCGATAAAACTCCTGCAATGGAAAAAGTTCCTGAGAAAGAAAAAAAACCAGAGCAGGAGCAGGAACGAGGAAAAAGAAGTGAACTCATTGATTCAAACATTCATATTGATCTCAAACTGCTCAAAGAATGGCAACAATTTGACTAAATCATCAACAATACTGAGAGCCTACAAGGATTTAGCACACCTGAGATGACAACCGGTCAGAAGGCCGTAACTAATACAGTTCCGAATGAAGGAACTAGTGGCCCACCCATGACTCAAAAGGATGTAGAGATGATTCCAGAGAACCCATCCGATGAAATTGTTCTACATGTAGAAGAAATACCACCCTTGGATGTCTTCTACAGCCCTAAGCATAGGGCTATAATAAAGAGACAACGGAAAAAGAGAAAAATTGATCAATCTTCTCTTTTGCCTGCACAGATAGAGATAACTAATGTGGTATGA
>APFE030698195.1:0-27230 GCA_000404065.3 Pinus taeda | reverse complement strand
ACAAAGGTCTCTTTCATGTGATTTACGCTGAAGCTCTTCTTACAACTATGATGGATCACAGAAGCCTCAATTCTACAATATGTTTATACATGTTTTGTGCTAATATGGTTGATATTGCAAATGAGCAATCCTCCCCTGAACTATACTAAGGTATGTTGATTATTTTTATATTTTAGTTTAGTTGACATGGTATAAGTGCAGGAACAAGATCAAAGATGACTACAAAGATGGTAGACTATAGTTCACAAGATTCTCCCTATAGATCAAATGAGCAACATGGTAATGGGAACTCTCCTGACATAGCAGACACATTGAGAAGTTTGAAGAAAAAAATAAGAAGTTGCACAATAGATAATGACAAAATCACATGCATAAGAGAAAAAACAGAGGTTAATGGAACTATCCTTCATATTTTTTCATATTTGTAGAGGCAAGGACCACTTAGGATCAGCCATGGGCAAGAGGATAGGACTAACGAGGCATATGGTTGTAGGTCTCATGGTGGGAACAAGTCAAATAGAGATGACACGATCAGAGATGACAGGTTCTTGAACACACCTGATAGAAGAGGTGATGGACACAAGGTTTCACTCTAGTTCTGGTTCTGAAAGATACCATGGTCATCATTGTTACCATCCTTACAGGAGGAATGACAAATGATTTTTCCATATGAGTTCAAGAAATCCAAGCCACCTACCTTTGATGGAGATTCGAAGAAACCGGAAAATGCAGGGGCATGGTTAATTGGGATGAAGAAGTTCTTTGAGTTTCATGATTACAAAAATAACATGAAGCCCATAATAAATATCTTCAGCCTCAAAGGGAAAGAAAAAAATTGGTGGGAAGATGTGAAGCGGGTTAGAGACATTGGGACATAAGAGTTGAGTTGGCATGAATTCAAGAGACTTTTTCAAGAAGAAAGTTTTTTCAAGGGGGTACTATGAAGGTAAAGCTAAGGAGTTTTATGAGCTAAAGATGAGATCGATGATGCATGAGGAGTATATGACCAAGTTCCTGGAGTTGTTGATGTATGTACCATATTTTAAGGATGAGAAGGCAAAAGTTTAGATATTTGTTAGTGGATTACCACTAGAATTTAGAGATTGGATTGAATATGATGAGCCTTGGTCACTTGAAGAAGTCATTGGTAAGTTGAAGCATTGTTATGAACAATCAAAGCACAAGACAAAGTCTCAGCAAGGTTGGAAAGGGAGAGATAAAATTAAAGGTAAATGGCAGCCGAAAAGGATAATACCCCATGATGCAGGTTAGAAAGAGAATGTTGTACCTTACAAGAAGTTTAATGGGCCTCATCCTATAGGGCAGTAGAATAAAGGTGATGGTAAGGGATAGTTGCAATGTTGGACATGTGGTAAGGAGAATCTCAAGAGTTATCGTTTGTAGAATCAGGGTGGTAGACCTCAGATCTACAATGCATAGGAAGCGCAAAGAGTTGGGGATGTTGGGCAAAGCATTCCATGTATCTATGTAGCATTGGATAACAGGTAGTAGGATCACCAAATATCTATTATCAAGATGGATGGTAAGATTTTTTATCAAGTTTTTTCTATTTTTATTTAGCTTGAATCTAATTATAGTTATGTTAATTCTGACTTGGTGGATACGTGTGGTTTTTATAAAGAAGTGCATGCAAAATCTTAGTTAGTGTAGTTGGCTACAGGTATAAAGAAAATAGTTCATCATTGGGTAAGATCTTTTTCATTTGAGTTAAATGGTATGCCTACGTCAACGCATCTGAATGTACTTCCGTTGGGATCAAATAGTATGATTTTGGGTATGGATTGGCTATATCTTCACAGGACGAAGGTGGATTGTTATGACAAGGTTAGTGAATGCTTGTATGACAATGGAGAACAAAGAATCTTACAGGGTAAGAAGAGGACAACATCAGTTAGAATGGTGACAACTATGAAGGAAAAGTGTAGTCATAGAAAAGGGTGTGTGTTATTTGCAGTGCATATTTCTAGTGATAAAGGTAAGGATGTCAAGGATGCAAAGGGATTGAGCAGGTACCCGATTTTACAATAGTTTCAAGTTGTGTTTCCCATAGAGATTATAGAGTTTTCGCCTCATATAGAAGTGGACTTTTATATTGAGTTGGTACCAGGGGTAGTACCAACATTGAAGGCACCATACAGGATGAGCACTCTAGAGTTATTGGAATTGAAGTTGTGGATAAAGGAAATGCTTGAAAAGGGATACATTAGGCCAAGTGTATCACCTTGGGGTGCACTGGTGTTGTTTGTGAAGAAGAAGGATGATACTCTCAGGTTGTGCATCGATTATTGACAGTTGAACAAGGTAACCATCAAGAACATGTATTTGTTAATGAGGATTGATGATCTACTTGACTAGTTGCAGGGAGAAATAGTGTTCTCAAAGATTGATCTAAGATCAAGATACCATGACGTACACAACAATGAAGAGGATATTTACAAGACTACTTTCCGAACTAGGTAAGTACATTATGAGTTTTTTGTAGTTCCATTTGATTTGACTAATGCTCCAACTATTTTTATGTGCTTGTTGAATAGTGTGTTATGTCCTTATTTGGACAAGTTCATTAATGTATTCATTGATGATATATTGATATATTCTACGAATGAGGAAGATCATGCCGAACAATTAATAGCAGTGTTAACATTTCTACAAGAGCATCAATTCTATGCCATTCTTAGAAAATGTAGTTTCTTTAAGATAAAAGTACATTACTTGGGACATGTTGTTTCCAAGGAAGGAATAACAATGGATCTAAAAAATATAAGATCTTTCATGGAATGGGCAACTCCTAGAAATGTGGATGAGTTAGGGTCATTCATGGGGTTAGCAGGCTACTACAGGAGGTTCATTAGAAACTTCTCACGCATTGCCTATCCCATCACATCATTCCAAAGGAAAGGTGAGAAATTTGAATGGGCAGAGGAATGTGCAACAAGTTTTGACAGTTGAAGCAGTTGTTGAAAAGTGCTCCAGTTCTTAAGCTTACAGATCTGGATAAAGAGTTTGTGGTGTGCACTGATGCTTGCAAGAGAGGTCTTGGTGGATTCCTTATGAACAAGAGACAAGAGGTATGTTATGAATAAAAGAAACCAAATGAGCACAAGAAGAATATGTTACACATGACCTCGAGTTAGAAGCAATCATCCATTCTTTGAAGATGTGGACGCACTATATTCTTGGCAAGAGGTTTGTGTTGATGAGAGATCAAGGTGGATTAAGATACTTGTTTGACCAACTGAATTTAAATGCCAGGAAAGCTAGATGGTTGGCCATGATCAATGAGTTCAACTTTGAGATCATGTACATTAAGGGAAAGGAAAAGAGTGTTGCATATGCTCTTAGAAGAAGAGCGCAAATGAATCATATAGAATCTATGAACTCTTATGGGACAAATCTAGAGGATTGGATCTTATAGGAAGGATAGCAAGACGATAGGTACATGGATCTTAGGCATAGGTTACAGCAGGGTATAGGTCAAAAGGATGTGAACTATCATCTTATAGCAAAAGGTTTGATCATGTTTAGGAACATGATCTATGTGCCAAACAATAGTGAGCTCAAGAAGTTTATCTTGAGAGAATTTCATGCTAAACCATAATTCAGATCATGAAACATATCATAAGACATTGGAAATGGTGAAGAAGTTCTATTATTGGCTGAATTTGAAGAAGGAGGTGACAAAGTTTGTGGCTAGATGCTTAAATTATCAACTCATAAAAGCAGAGTGTAAGCATCCAAGTGGATTACTACAACCGATTTTGATTCCAGAATGGAAATGGGAGGTAATTTCCATGGACTTTATTACAGGTTTTTCGAGGACATATAGACAACATGATTCCATCATGGTTGTGGTGGATAGGTTGACAAAGGTAGCACACTTCATTCCAGTTAAGTCTAATTATTCAACTAATGATGTAACACATGTCTTCATCAAGGAGATAATGAGGTTGCATGGTGTTCCGATGAAGATTGTGTCAGACAACAATGCCAAGTTAACTTCTAGGTTCCGGAAATAGTTATTTGCATGTTTCAGTACAAATTTGGCTCTGAGCAAAAATTATCATCCATGATAGATGGAAAGACAGAGAGGGTTTGTTGGTATCAAATTATGACTGTCCATTTCACTTAAAAATCCTCTTTTGATTATCATTTTTGACCATCTAACCTTCATATTTCATATATAATCATTAGAAACTAAATGATATGATTTCATTATCATTATTTTTAGCTTGAAATTAATTTTTGAAATTATTGTGTTAAAAATGACATTTTTTCAGAAAATTACAAGAAGTTGTAACTTCCTATAATTGCTCCATGGTTTGACATATTGCATAATAGATTGGCGAATTTGAAGATTGTGGGCATGAAGCTAAATGTACACGGATGGTGGATTTCCTATCCACTTTTGAATTTGAAGGAAACAGGTGTCCGATCAATGCTGGTCAAACCCAACCACTTCAGCAGAATTTCCAGATTTTGTGAACAAAATAATTTCTATTTTTTGAGAATTTTTTGCATAAATGAAGGAACTGATCCAATTTTGACCTTCTTGGATGTAATTAATAGAATTTTGTTAGGATAATATGGAGCAGGAATAGCTTCTTTTGTTATGGGATTTGTGGTAAATAGCCTAGGAGGAAAAACTGTGTTTCTACTAGATTTGGACACATGAAAGTACAGTTTATGCATTTTTAATTTCCAGACTTAATACAGACTTCACTATTGAGTTTATGCCTTCAGATCCAATATTCATATTCTTCTGAATCAATTTACAGTGTGCTTGTGAAGTGTTGAAGGGCCCTCAGTACTACGTTGGTACACTCTATCTTAAAGTTTCTTTACTAGTTTCATAGATAGATTTAAAACTCATAGGTTGTTTTATGTGTTGTAAGAAAGTTTATGTCATTGAAGTTGTTAATTGGAAAGGATTTTCATTCGTTGTGAAAGAGCCTTGTTAAAGGACTCAACAAATACTAATCTTGAAGATTGACATATATGCTTGTTGTTGCATAATTTCGATATTTGCTTATTGGCATTAATTTCAAAGATAGTTCATGGTTTGATTTCCAAGTGACTCAGATTTGTAATTGTTAAATTCAATTTGCAATTAGATAAGTGATTCTTGTAAGGGATTCAACTGTCATTGGTTTTCAAAGTTACTTATCTTATTTGTTGCTTGGATTAGTTAGGTGTTGAAATTGCTTTGAATTGTTATGAGTCACATGGAGTTTGGCCCTAGTTGCCAATTTTAACAAAAGGGGATATTTCTAATTTACCTTTTGATGAGATTGCTGACTTGTGTTAGAAGTACTCTAGAAGTAGGGCAAGAAATGGAAGAAGAGCTATGACATCTAAGATCACTAAGTCTGCCATAGGAAATATCACTAGAGCTGAACTAGGCAATCTATTTGAAGATTTCAAAACAGACCTTCTAAGTACTTTAGGGAATCAAATAGACACTTTAAAAGAAAAGAAAAGCCAAGATGAACAGGAACAAGAGTTATCTATATTTTGTCCCAAATGCAGATGAAAAAATGCTTTGAAAGAATGTCCTTTAGATAATGTGCAGATTTGTGGGTTTTGTACAGAAAATCATGACACTAAGGATTGCACAAAGATGAAAGTTTTGCAGAATTATAATTTGGAAGCCAATGCAGAAATCAAGAACATGTATTTCATGGGAGCTAAAAGGCCATGGAAGCCAAGACCTCTAGGTATGTTTCAAAATCCAAATCCAGCAAATTATAACATGCCTGTTCAAAATTCTTGGAATTTTCATATGCCTTGGCAAAATTGGTTTAATCAATAGAAGAAAACTTATCCACAACAAGGATGGAAAGGATATTCTTATCCTCAGCAGTTTACTCTACAACCACCTTAGCAATATCAACAACCATTTGCTCAGCCATATCCCCAACATTATCAGCAACAATATTCTCAGCCATATCCACAACAATACCCTCAACAACCAGTTGCTTATCAACAACAAAATCCTCAACAAACCTTACCTGCTCCTCCAAAAATAAATTCACCACAGCTACAATTACCATCCAACCAACCTCCTAAACCCACACAGCTACCAGCTCAACCCATAGCTAACCTAAACAACTGAATAGATAGACTAGCTTACAGTGTGGATGAGGGACCATTGTACCCAACTCTGCCATTGCAAAACATTGAACTAAGGTCAGGTCGAACTCTGCAAAAAGAACCTCCACCTATTCCAATGCAGTCATAAAAAGAGAGTCAAATTGATGAATAAGAAAAACTAACACGCAACAAACAAAATGACCCAACACAAAACAATTTAGAACAGGGAAAACAAATCAAAACAGTACAATCACCTCCATTTCCAGAACGATTACTTCAACCAAAATTACCCACACCATTGCCACAATTCGATGTTCTTGATGAATTGAGAAATGTGTATGTCAAAATGCCATTACTCTAGGCAATCAAGGATATTCTGATTTATACCAAAGCCATTAAAGAGCTTTGTCTCAAAAATCTTGCAAAGAATAGATTTGATCCACAAACAATACATGTTATTGGCAATTTAGTTGGCTTGATGTCAAATGTCATTTCCATGGAAAAATATGTTGACCTAGGCATACCTAGAGTCACAACAATTATTAACAAAATTTCAATTCCAAACACTCTGATTGACTTAGGAGCTGCAATAAATGTTATGGCATTGGACGCAATGAAAATTTTACAACTACCAAATTTATAGTCAACACTGATTGCTTTGGAATTAGCAGATTTCTCTAAAGTCATTCCTGAAGGGATACTGGAAGATATAATTGTTTCACTAGACTCTTGGGAGTATCTAGTTGATTTCTTAGTACTCCATCCAAAATCAAATTTAGGAGGACACCCACTCATACTTGGCAGACCATGGTTGGAAACTACTGATGCATTCATTGGGTGTAGATCTGGTAACATGATCATTTCTAGAGGCACGGAGAGAAAACAACTTACCTTGTACCCATCAGCACAAGCTCCAACAGTAACACAAAACCTATGGCTTGATGAAAAATACAATGATAAGGAATAAATATAGTTTGTTTTAAGCATCAATCAAATGTATGATTTCGGGGAGAACAACAATGAAGATTTATTGGAAATGTTTATTTCTCAACCTGATGTTCAAGAGGAGTTTAGAAATGAACAATACACTGCTGCAGATCAAATATTGGCACAAAGCTTTCAGGAGACTTGTACCATGTATTCCCTAAAAAAATTATTTGAAGAGATATTTCCAATCAACTCCATTACAAACACACAAAGCAAGACTATAGAAAGCATTCCAGGAAAAACATTGAACATTGGGGCATTTCTAGAAACATCTCGGGAATGGAAATTGCTTGATTTTCTCACCAAATACCAAAAGGCATTCGCTTGGGACTACACTGACATGCAGGGAATTCACCCGGAAACTTGCACTCACCATATCTATACAGACACTAGTATTCAACCAATGAGGCAGCCACAGAGACAGATGAACCCCATGCTCAAAGATATTGTAAGAGACGAATTGCAGAAGTTACTAAAAGTGAAGTTCACTTACCCCATTTCTGACAGCCAATGGGTATCTCTGCTAGTAATAGTCCCCAATGAAAATGGTAAGTGGCGAATTTGTGTTGACTATAGAGAACTGAGTAAAGCCACCCTTAAAGATTATTTTCCATTGCCATTTATTGACCAAGTCTTGGATACATTAGCTGGAAAAATGTCATTTTCCTTATTGGATGGTTTTAGTGGTTACAATCATATAAGCATAGCCTTAGAAGACCAAGACAAAACAACATTTACTTGTCCCTGGGGCACATATGCTTACAATGTACTACCATTTGGCTTATGCAATGCTCCAACAACATTTCAAAGAGCAGTATCAACAATTTTTGCTGATCTGGTCCACGAATGTGTTGAGGTATATATGGATGATTTTTCAGTATATGGTGATTCCTTTGACAATTCTTTGAAAAATATTGAGAAAGTTTTACAACGATGTATAGAAACCAACTTGTCTTTAAGCAATGGAAAATGTTATATGATGATGAATGAGGGAATAGTCTTAGGACATCATATTTCTCATGAGGGAATCAAGGTAGTTTTGTTGTAGAATTTTGGTAAATTTTTCTTACAACATAGGATAAAAGAGGTAATTTTTTTTTTTTTGCCATCGAAAAAATAATAGAGCTAGAACGATTCGACCCTTCCAAAGTGCATAACAACTGCATAGAAATCTTTAGGGAAAAATTGTGGTTAACACTCTTAGAAAAAATCAATGGACACAATGAATTAACCACCATGGAGTTTGCCTCTTCATTCACCTGGGAAAGAGCTATTGTAGGAAACTTATCCTTTAGAATATCAGAGGATATAATTGCTCAAGCAACAGGAATAAGCCCGGAAGGGGAGAATTATTTTAAAACAAAGCAGTTCAAGGAGAAAACATGGACACATTTCATATCCAGGACAAGGGTATCATCAGTTAACTAGAAATCAGGGATTCCTAGGAGTTGGCTCATTCATCCATGGGATGAAATAGTTTATGTAATTCAGAATTTTATAACTTGTGAAGGCAGATATAGTATAATGTTCCTCTATCATATCAAACTGTTAATGCATCTAAGAGGGGGCTATGTTATAAGCTTGCCTTATTTTCTTTTGCAAAGCTTAACTAAGATGTCTAAGACCATACAAAAGAAAAGAAAAAACAAGGATAACAGCCTATACCATTTTGGTTTGGTAAAAATCTTGATTGAGTTTGAACTGCAAAAGATAAGTGTGACATGGAAGAAATTCCTAGTGACCAATGAGTTTATGGCAGATGAGGAGCAAGCAAAGTAGCGAAATTCACAGGAAGAACAACAGAATTTAAAGGAAGGGCAGCAACATGCAGAACTATTGATTGATGTAGATGTTATAGAGGAAGACTTTTCAGAGTAGAGACAAAGTAACTTTGTCCCATCCAGCAGCAGCATCAAGACAAGAAGAATGGTAAGAGAGGAAGCTGAGAAAGCTGAACAGGATAAAAATTTTACCACCTACATAAGGAAGTCCAGAAAGACTAATTTTCGTCAGAAAGGGAAAATGGTGGAGGAAGATGACATTCTACAATAGCCCCAATATGATTACATACAAGGATTGGAAATAAGAGACAAGGAAAAGGAACAACAAGAATAGAAATTCTCAGGAAAGAAGAAAAGGAAGTTAGAAAGGAAAGTTGAGAAATTACAGCAGCAGCTTATGGAGTCCGAAGTTTTGGAAAGAGTAGTGAAAAGAGAAAATGAAACACTCAAAATACAAAGCAAGAAATTTCAAGATGAGAATGAAAAGTTGAAAAGGAAGGTTAAGAAACTCAAAGATTATAAAATCCAAATCTGTAGGAAGGCCTATAAACTTTACAAGAAAAAGAAGGCAATTAAAACCAAGACTCAAATTTTGAAGACAGAGTATGAAGGCCAAATGAACAACAATGCTTTACTTTAGGTAGCAGAGGCAGAAGCAGAAGCAGAAGGAAGATTTTGATAGGTTAGAATTCAATTGCATGAGGGCATGAAAAATCTTGAGTTTGGGGGAATGTTGGTATCAAATTATGACTGTCCATTTCACTTAAAAATCCTCTTTTGATTATAATTTTTGACCATCTAACCTTCATATTTCATCTATAATCCTTAGAAACTAAATGATATGATGTCATTATCATTGTTTTTAGCTTGAAATTAATTTTTGAAATTATTGTGTTAATAATGACATTTTTTCATAAAATTACAAGAAGTTGTAACTTCCTGTAATTGCTCCATGGTTTGACATGTTGCATAATAGGTTAGCGAATTTGAAGATTGTGGGCATGAAGCTAAATGTACACAGATGGTGGATTACCTATCCACTTTTGAATTTGAAGGAAACATGTGTCTGGTCAACACTGGTCAAACCCAGCCACTTCAACAAAATTTCCAGATTTTGTGAACAAAATAATTTCTATTTTTGAGAATTTTTTGCATAAATGAAGGAACTGATCTAATTTCGACCTTCTTGGATGTAATTAATAGAATTCTATTAGGATAATATGGAGCAGGAATAGCTTCTTTTGTTATGGGATTGTGATAAATAACCTAAGAGGAAAAACTATGTTTCTGCTAGATTTGGACACATGAAAGTACAGTTTATGTATTTTTAATTTCCAGACTTAATGCAGACTTCACTATCGAGTTTATGCCTTCAGATCTAATGTTCATATTCTTCTGAATCAATTTATAGTGTGCTTGTGAAGTGTTGAAGGGCCCTCATCACTACGCTGGTAGACTTTATCTTAAAGTTTCTTTACAAGTTGCATAGATAGATTTAAAACTCAAAGGTTATTTTATGTGCTGTAAGAAAGGTTATGTGATTGAAGTTGTTAATTGGAAAGGATTTGCATTCATTATGAAAGAGCCTTGTAAAAGGACTTAACCAATACTAATATTGAAGATTGACATATATGCTTGATGTTGCATAATTTCGATATTTTCTTATTGGCTTTAATTTCAAAGATAGTTCATGGTTTGATTTCCAAGTGATTCAGATTTGTAATTTTTAAATTCAATTTGCAGTTCGATAAGTGATTCTTCTAAGGGATTCAACTTCCATTGGTTTTCAAAGTTACTTATCTTATTTTTTGCTTGGAATAGTTAGGTGTTGAAATTGCTTTGAATTGTCATGATCCAAAGATTGGAAAGGATTCTATTGAGCAAGATTCTTGTAAGGGAATGATAGGATTTAAAACTAGTCATTAATACTTTGTTTTTGTTACCTAGGAAATAAGAATTTCATTAGATTTGTTTTCATCTAAATTGATGCTTAAGTGTTTGAAAAGACAAGGAAGGACCTCTTGTAAGAGAGCATTGTTAATTTCATTTCACTAGGCTATTATTAGAGCCTTAGATCCTTCTAGATCTATATACATTAGATGAGTGCCTCTAAGTGTACTTTCCCGAGTTGATAAAGGAATTAAAAGCTTAACTTACCTTAGTAAGTAAAGACCAAACATGGTTAATAGGATTTTGGAAGACATGTTGAGAATGTACGTCATGCATCAACATCGAAAGTGGGAAGAGTATCTTCCACTAGTAGAGTTTCCTTACAACAATGGGTAACAGGAGTCACTAAGGATGATTTCATTTGAGGCACTCTATGGGCGGAGTTGCAATACTCCCATTAGTTAGATTCATCTAGTGAACAAGGTGTTTATGGGAGCAGACATGTTGGTAGAGATGGAACAAGAAATGTAGGTTATCAAGAACAATCTAAAGGCAACACAGGACAGGTAGAAATTTATGTAGATCAACACTGGTTGTTTAAAGATTTTAAGGTTGGGGAACATGTGTACTTGTGCATCAAGCCCAAGAAGAGATCCTTGAGGATAGGGTCATGTGAGAAGTTAGCACCTCAGTATTTTGGGCCTTTTGAGATCCTTTAGAGGATTGGACCAGTGGCCTACAAAATTGGACTGCCTTTGAGAGTGAAAGTCCACGATGTTTTACGTGTTTCATTTCTTAAAAGATATGTAAAGGATGTTGATAATGTTATTGATTGGTATGTATTGTAGGTGGAGCCAAAAGGAGAAATATAGCCGAAAACTTAGTGTATTTTGCAGAGAAATATGCTCATGCTCCAGAATTGAGTAATCAAGCACATTAAAGTGTAGTGGAAGCACTTTGGACCCAATGAAGTGACGTGGGAGATGGCTGATCAGATGCGAGCTATGTATCCTTCCTTGTTTGTTGATTCAGGTAAAGAATTTTTGGTATATGTATATATGTATATGGATGTAAATATCACCATGAGTTTTGCTATAAAGATCCAATAAGTAGTATGAGTGTCACGTTGTTATGTTTTTTATGTTGGTTTTCTTTCAACGGTTTGTTCATTGTAAATACTACCTCGAGCTAAGTTATAAAGCTCCATGGGCAGTATGTTTTTCTTTTCAGCAGTCTTAGTGGTTGTAGGTGTCATTGAACTTTGAGGAGTGTGTTCACCTAAGGGGGGTGGGTTTGTAACAACTCTAGGTTAAAAATCCATGTAATAAAGTTAATAAAGGAAAAATAATAACCAAGATCATGGGACACGTATTCCAAGCTGAATGTTGGGAAAAAAATCCTAGTGTGGGTGTTCATTTGGTTTATTATGACTAAAGGAAATTCGCAAAGGAAATGGAAAAGGCTTTGAAAAGGAAAGAGGAATTAATTGACATTTTATTTATGAAAATAAAGGAAATTAGGAGAAAAGGAAGGTGAAAGGTCACAGGTTGCATGTGAGCAGGAAAATGAAGGAAAATAATGGAAAATGTGAAAATAAAGGACTCATTAATAAAAGGCTTCTGAGGATTAGTTTAGAAGTTTTTGTCAATTTAACCTTTTGTCAGTTTAGTTTTAGAGCTCTCTCTCTATTATCTCTACTTTCTCATACTCTCACACACTTAGAGTATTCTTATAGCATTATAGCATTGGAGAAAGGAAGGAAAAGAAAGAAAAAGAAAGAAAAAGGGAAGCAAAGATCAAGTAAGAAAGAGAAGGATTAGGCAAATACAACGAGATTAATTACAAGTATCGAGTTGCATGTATGAATTCCTTTCTATTTTTGGCATGCATGACACATGCATGTGCGTATTTGGTTCTCTTTTTGTCAATGGCATGGGTTTTTCCAAGTTTGGAGTGGTTTCCAACCTTGCCTTTCCATTTCTAGATAGCCATGGTGTGATGGGGTTCTCTTATTTGGTTGAGCCATATTTCTGGATGGTTTCAAAAATGAGTGGGGTAGTCTTAGGGGAGAAACACAAAGCCTATGAATCCCGAGACCGGTGAAGGTGGGATTGAGGTAAAGCCTAATTATGTATACCCTAGTTGGGCCTAGGAATCCTCGACCAGTGAATCACGGGATATACAGTAAAGCCTAGAGGGTGGATCCTCATTGGGCCTCGGAATCCCTTGACTGTAATTATGGGATATATAGTAAATCCTAGAGGGTGGAGACAGACAAGTCCTCACAGCTGAGGCATCCATGCTTGTATAGGCCTAATGATCCCTGGACCGGTATATGGTGGGATTGTGGTAAATTCTGGTAGTGTATGTTTCTTGTTGTGGCCTAGAAATCCCTTGGTAGGATTGTGGTAAAGCCTAGTAATGTATGTTTCTTATTGTAGCCTAGGAATCCCTTGGTGGGATTGTGGTAAAACTTGGTTGTATAGATGACAGCTTGGGCCGAGGAATCCCTTGGTGGATTGCGGTAAAGCCTGAGGAAACACTAGTTGTTTTTTTGTAAGTCCCACATTCATGCTTGGAATATGACATGGGGGTTATTGGCTAAAAGAAATATTTCTTTCATCTCAATCTATGTTTGGGTGGTATGTGGAAGTCTTGACCCAAATTAATTTTGCATATGTTAATAAGAGCACTTTTCCTCTTATGTATTATGTGTAAATGTGTTTGTTATTATGTGATTATAATGGTTGTTCTATAATTGTTGATTTGTTGGTTGTATGCTGGTTATAAGCATAGCTTATGACAGACTTGACATTAGGGGAATTTTCAGGTCTAAAATGGGCCTCCTAAGGAAATTATAAAATAATAGTCGAAACAATAAAATAAGATTACATTACATCACATCATCAAATTTTAGAGGGAAAAAAAAACTAAGTTTTCAACTCGTATTTTCAACTTGTATCCCTATGGGCTTACTCAAATTTCATGTGGAAACACTTGTTGGATGCAAAATTTCATTCATCATCCAAGGAGTACCCATGTTGCATACTTTAGATGGATCCTACTACATGGAAAATGAGAAATACATGAAAAACATGATTGCAATCACGTTTTTTCATGTATTGCTCATTTTTTGTGTAGTAGGGTCCATCGAAAGTATACAATATGGGTACTCCTTGGATGAGGAATTAAATTTTGCATCCAATGAGTACTCCTACTCGAAATTTGAATAAAACCTTAGGGAGATAAGTTGAAAATATGAGTTGAAAAAGTAGTTTTATTATTTTATTATTTTTACTTTTTTACTCCAAAAATTATGAATCATCCCCCATGGTTGACATCATCATCTTGAATCTGATTGGTTCTTATAAAGTTTATTTTGGTTGTACATTTTTCTTAGCAGGCCCATTTTAGACCTCAAAATTCCCCTAATGGTTATGTCTCTCATCTTGTTTTGTTTTGTAAATGAAATGTTAATGAATGTATGAATTAATAGATGATAATAAAACTATTGTGAGAGGGCATCAAACCTTCTTGATGATTCTAAGATAAGTATGAAGTCCCTATGCTCAGATGTGTTTATACGACCTATAGATTACATGTTCATGATGTGTTTGAAGGAATGTCAGTCATGGCTAGGCCTTTTCAGGTTAGGTCCTTGTTTAAGTTTTGAATTAGAGGCCTTGTAATCTTGTTATTCATCTTTTCTGGAAGTCTCATGAATTTATGGGCAGATCCCGAGTCCTAGCCCTGAAAAATTGGCTCAAAATCTGCGGTCACAGGCACAAAACTTCCTGAAAAAGGCCACATTTGCATGGAGGATTTGTTGTGGGAGTGAATGGAGGGTCCCAGTCGCATGGAAAGCTTTTTTGGGAGTGATTGGGGGTCTAGTTCTATCAAGAATAAAATTCTCTCAGGTTTGGACACCTGGAGGGGTGGTTGGCTCCTAAAGGTTATGTAGTTGCTGAGGAAGGTCAATTTGGTTTGGTTTGTTGATTTCACTTCCTTAACTATACTTGGGGAGTTGAATCATATCATAGTAACTCTTTGTGACATGATTACCTCAGTGAACTAGTTAGCTTGGTGTTGAAGCCTCAAAATTCGCTGCGACCACATGGGGGATAACCACCCGGTCAAGGACTTGAATATCGTCCCTTATCCATTTGGATTGGTGGCTCCGACTGGAATTATGGGACCAGTTTCCCAATTTGAAAAATGGTAGGATGGGGTATGCATTTGATTATCAAAGTTGATTTGGTAGATGAGGGTGGTTTCAATAGAAAAATCAAACTATCTATATATATTACTATGGATTTAATCAATAATTATGTGATCTAAATAAATGACTATCTTGAATGATAATGAATATTATTTATACAAGAAGCACAAAACTTTTGTAAAAACAACTATTTCGATTAAATAGTTAATTGAAATGGTTGACTGTAAAACGTATCGCATCAAATACTTAACAGAAATTTGTTTATAAAAAATAAAGAGGATGACAACTCATCTATATTTAAAAAGTGAAGGAATAACAGGCTGTATTAAAACACAATTGACAAACAATGTACATATATAAGAAACAACTTAACAGTTCATAAAATAATCACTACGCAATGATAAAAGTTCACAATGTGAGATGATTGATCCATAGACAATAAAGCTGCAATCCATGTGTTTTCTCCAAGATCGATCACAAAAAAACAAAAGTGAAATTCTTAGTAAACTTTCTTAGATAAACTCCATGGAATAGATCTTCAAAATTAAAGAAAGGCTTTAAAAGTACATAAGTGTATGTTTTTAAAGAGTCTCAAATAAAATTGTTAGACCCCTTTCTAAATACATGAAAGGGGTTTAAATAACAAAAATATTACAAAAATAGCTAAGCGCCAAATTCTAAGGAGTGAAACGACTCCCCTTAGAACCTGTGATAGAAATGCAAAAATAAAATTGATTTAAAATTCAAAAATCTGATTTTGACTGGTGTTGGCTTCTGATATGTTTCCTCCTCTCGTAGATATCCATCATTTCCTGAACTCCTGGAGGCTGCCTAATGCTTATCTTCATTTGTCCCGCATAAACTGTATCTGATAATTATGGCATCATATGGATGATAGAGTTGGTTACTAAGCATATTAGGGCCATTAATTGGCTATGTGGTTTCACTAGGTATGACCAATAAGCTTCCCAATTCAAATGTGACAGTTGTCTGATCCGTTGTTCTTTGCTGCATGATTTTCCTGCCAACTTGACTGCAAATCCTCGATCTCGGGAAAATTGGTTGGCGAACATTTTTGAATAAACCCTACATACCAAAGATTATCATTAATAGGTTCTATCATATTGTTTGATGTTTCACTTGCACTAGAAATTGTCCTTTCATCCCATTATATCTAGATTTCCCAATCGGTAAAGAGAATGTCCTTGTGAGATTCTTTGATCTTTGGAAATTTTGTTGTTTTTCCCTTTGAATTGTCTTGCCAAGTGATCAAGTTTGAAATATTTTCATCTATTTCCTCAAAGTTGATTTTAGCATCTGTGAATTGATTCACTAATGCATCAACTTCTTGGCATAATGGGCTAATCTCTACTAATTGCTTACAAAATATTGATTGTTGCTTTGATAGCAACGAATTAATTTGTAAAGCCTCTTTGATGAATTCATCAACTTTTGGGTAATCCTTCATTTGATCTACAATAAATCGCAGTTGTGTGATTTCAGCGTCAAAAACTACCAAAGTATTGAAGGAACCTGTTACCAATTATTCTATAGCCTAAGGTTTTTTACATATGAAGGTTGTCCAAGAACTTTAGGTATCTGTGGATATAAGGTAATTATCTTTGTAAATAATTCACAGTATTTTTATTTGAAATATGGAGTAGGAAAAGGAAATAACCAAAAAGCTAAGTTATATGGCCTATGGATCCTTACAATAGTGGTTGTAGATAATTGCATTGGAAAGTTACAACTGCTAGGGGACTCAAAAATATTGATGGAATGTGCATGTTACAAATGCCAGATCTCAAATTTGGCTCTAGTTCTTGTCATAAACATAGTCCTAAAGGTAAAGGGGAACCTTGAACAAATTTCTCTCATATTTTAAGGAAATACATTTCAAGAGCATACCAACTTTATAAAGATCTCTTTGTTTGAAGGGATATTGACTAAGAAATATATAAGAGAGAAAGCCTCATATAAGAGGCAAGGTTATTTTATGATTTTTTATCTAGTTTATCCCTCCAAGTAGATGTTAAGGTATTTTTAACTATCTATTTGTTTGAAGGAAGGGGCGTTAACTGAGAAATATTATAAGAGAGAAAACCTTATATAAGAGGCAAGCTTGTTTTCTTATTTTTTATATAGTTTTTTCCCTCCAAGTAGATGTTAACATAGTTTTGATGGGATTTGTTTTGAATAGATCTCAAGTCTATAACTTAGTGAATTTTTAGGATCTCAAATCCTACTAATAATATGTTTTGAGACCGGAACAATGTAATTTTCAACTATATGATAGGTTGAATACAAAAGAGAAGCATTTTATCAGAGCTAAAATCCTAGCCAATTGTTGTAGCAACTATAACCACCCTCCAAAATTTTTCCTTCGCTTCATTTTGGAGCCTCCCTCCTAAAATCTTAGTAGCTTGTCTTGCACTGCTTAGGTACTTGTGTTTTCATTTGAATTTATATTTCACTTTACAACTTGTGTTCGCTTACTTTCTTTGCTATCTAACAACAAGCTGACCCCCCCGTGACTTGGTTGCATCTGGTTCTTGCACTGCCTTCGCAAGTTGTGCAATCATAGAGGGTAGCCAGCCTTGCTCTTAGGAATTTTGCAGTGACCCTTACTCTCAAGAATTGCGCAAATTAGCCCAACAGTGATCTTCAGCTCTATAATTGCGTAGACCCAACTAACATATTGTCTTCAATTGGGAAACTGTACAAAGCATGAGAGGCATCCAGAGCCACTCAACCCAAGAATTGTGTAGAAGCATTCCCTCAGTTGTTGTCCGATGCATATGTCGGCAGGTTGCCTAGTTCCCTCCGGAACTACGCAATTTCTCCATGCATGCATGGTATCCCTTCCCAAAAAAGAAAAAAAGAAAAAATAAAAAAATAATCCCTAAAAATAGGGATCTATTTTTAGCATTGGGAGTTAGACTAATGTTAATTTTAGAGAGCTACTACCACTTGTCGTTGTTTCCTAGATTTTGGCATGCGCATGATAAACCTTAAATTGATCAAATATATTTAATGGAAATTGCCAGAGCTCATTTTCACATTTGGTCTTGGAGCTCTAGCATTCCTAAGGCATCTAAGAACCTTCGGCATGATCGGTACAACTTTTCCAGGTAAGTTTTTCTTTTCAAGTCTTTTGCTATCGCTTTTGTTTCCTTGGTTTGTGTGAGTGTTGTTTTGCATGTTTTATTGAATGACTGCTAGAGTTTTAGTTTGTTTTAACTTGTAGAAGTGTTGTTTCAAGTTTTTCATTGCCTTTCTTAAGCGTCACCTGCATAACCCTATTTTTGCACTAATGGTCCTCATCATGGCGACTCTCCCCACAAGATTTGTTGTTCATCAATTTGAATTATTTATGCACTTTCTTTGATTGCATGTGCATGACCATTACCTCAAGTATGTACCATCCTTCACTCATGCATTCATTTCTACTCGTTTTCAACTTTCCCTTGGGAAAATCTGGGTTGCCTTGTCTCAGATCTAGCTCTTCCCGACACGCACTACACATTTGTGGAACTCAAGGCTCTGCCTTGGCTCCATGGATTGCACAAAGGCTATTAGTGACTGGCTCCAACTGTTCTTTGTGCAATTTTGAGAATCAATCCCAAGTCTTTCCCATTGGGATTGTGTAATGTGTAGTCCCAGCCAACATCAAACCAAACTAAACTACACATTGCACAGTTCCAGTCTGCAGAAAGCCACACTGGACTGCACTCTATGCAGTTCTAGTCATCAATACCTCTCATTGGAAGCTGGGACTGTGTAATGCATAGATCCAATTGAAAATCCCTCAGCTCTGAGAGTCATAACTACACAATATTACCCAGCAGTTGCCCAGTTTGTTGCATGGTCAATCCTTGAAGTGATTTGTGTTTTTAAGATGACATTTGCTTGCCGTGAGAGTCTGCTCTGTCTCCAAGTACATCAATTGTTGAGTAGCTTCTCAGCAATATAGGCAACATGGTTTCCAAGAGATCTGGATCAAATGATGCTTTAGAAAGAAGCACTGGAGATGTAGTTGAACAGGTCCCAATGAACTTTCCTATCTATGCAGACACACAGTTGTTCTTAGGGAATGACATGAATATTACATGCTAAGAAATAAAGGACATATTTGCAATCAGTTTCAAGGAAGATCTGGAAGATCGACAATTCTATGTCAACATTCACAAATCAACCTTGTACAAGGTTGCATGCAAGTACCCCGCCTTCCTGTGCACGGATATCATTCACTAGATTGTCTCACATACTGATCCCGAGACAATGACACTGAGGAGTACCAATGGAACACAACTTTCCACCTTCAGGATGGAAATCTACCATCAGATGTATCACTTGCAACAATCGGTGAACTAAATGAATGCACCGTTCTACACTCGCAATACCAATGTGAACACTAAATACATCATGAAGCATTGGTTAAAAGAGCCATCGAAGTTTAGAGAGACACCCTACTAGGTCTACAAGAAAAATTCACTCAGGAATGCTTACCAACTCTTCATCATATTTTCATGCCACTTGTATGATGAAGAGAGAACGAAGACCTTCCTGCAAATTTGGGTAGTTATGCTAGAGCAGTTGGGAAATGAAGGAAGGCCATTCAACTAGTTGGACATGTTGGCTCTTCAGCTGAAAGTGCATGTGTCTAATGCTCGGAGTCCACCTAAGGATGAGCAAGCAATAGTATTTATGTTTTCATACCTTCTTGATGTTATATGTTCCCAACAGTAGTTCCCTGACATGTGTTGGACATGGACACCATCAGAGGATGTTGTGAACATCTATTGCAAATTTCTCTCTGGGTGCAACTACTGAGGAGTCATGGTAAGGCTATTCGACCACTTCATAACCTTGTTGTATAAGATGATATTCGAACATGATCCACCTTGCATGTCCCAAGAAGCGATGCAGGCATTACTTAAAATTGTAGATTGGTATGCCTCACTCGGTGGCACCTTCATCAGGATGTTTGGCATGGAGAAGCCTCCACGTGAGATGTTTTGGTTTTCCATAGACATGTTAGTGATGTAAGAGGTTGCATACCACATCTCCACAGGGTGATAATCAAGACTACACAGGAGGAAGAAGGCACCATGGCCTAATCTTCCTTTGTGGATTTGGTTGTATGAGATATGTACCTTGAAGGATGCAGATGTTGAGGCCGAGGGCTTCAACAAGTTCAGGTTTGGCACTAATATTTTCAATCCATATGATCCCCACTACATATGCAAGAACCATTGCTTGAAGGTGTATTACCCATGGATCCACAGGGCATGTCATTGGCCAAAGGAAGATCCTTGGAGGTATTGCTATAACTCCTCTAGGCTTAATGAACTAGTCAGCATGGTTGTAGAATGGAAAGTAGCACTGCAGGCAGCAACACCATAGGAAGAAAAAAAAACAAAAGTAGTGAGTAGCAAACCGTTGCAGTACAAAGGCAAGAGGAAGATTTCTGAGAGTGCAAAGGCTGAGAACTACAAGTTCAGGGAAGACCCTCTTGTTGAGAAAGTAGCTTTGGAGATAGAGACAAATAGGTGACAATGTGAAAGGAGAATAGAATGGAGGAAGAGAGATAAGAAAAGGTTGGAAGATGCAAAGAGGAATTTGCAAGAGACGGGGAAGAAGTTGAAAGGAGAGCAAGAGATCAGGAGGAGAGAAAGGGAAGAAAATTAGAAATAGGAATAGGAGGAAAGGCAAGGCGCATTGGAAAACAAAATTGTGCCTATACAAGTTGAGACAACAGAGCATCTAGTAGATGAAGAAGAGGGTAAACAGGTGTAGGTTCAAGAACTTGCTCAGCATGTTGAGCAGATGGTTGAGGCAATGAACATGGAGACGGAACAGGAACCACAAGACCAAGACACTGATCTCATATCAAGGGCATCTGAGGTCGTACCATAGTCTCCACCACCTCCATAATCACAACTGGTCCCGAGCGAGTAGAGAGGTTGTTCTCCTTGATGATGATCTAGAGATGGATGTGTACAATATGTCATTTGACAAGTCACAACATAGGATTGTACATGCATGAAGAAAGAAACTCCCAGATGATCACACATAACCTACGTACATAGAGGAAAGGGTGATTGTATCATATGCTAGAAGACATCCAGTTTCCATGTTTGAGGCTTCTCAGGCATATGCAGAAGCCACGAGTTCAACAATCAAGTTCTTGATAGTAGAGAATGATCGGATGGCGAAGGACTTGAAAAAGTCTAGGCAGAGAACAGAGGAGTCTGCAGGATCCACTATGGTAGAAATGAAGAAAGAAATACTTGCAGAGATATCAAGTTTGGAGACCACCATGCAAACGTTGTATAGAATATTTGTCACCATGCACAAAGTGGTTGTCCATCTATACAGTTTTCAACAACAGTGTGCGAAGGCACCCCAAAATCTCAAGGAAATCCATGCCGTGATTTCACATGTACAAGAATGGACAATGAGGTACAAGGGGGGCCCGCTTTACATGCACAATATGATGAAGTTGTGGGAGGATCTAGATGAAGCACGGATTCATATGTTGATCCAAGACTATGAGAAACTCCCTCCGCTCATCACCATCATTGAGGCTTCCTATGCATGGTTGTATAGGAGTATGGATGTCACAGTGAGGAAACACAGGGTCCTTTCCATTAGAACCTTGACTCAATCCATGAGAAAAAACCAAGTCATGTTGGAGCTCGACGGGTACATAAAGCAGCTGATGCGCGAAGCCACCTGTAACGATGGTCCAGCCATACTCAGGACAGTGTTGCGCATGCTTCATAATAAGGTGGAGAGAGGTTTCAGAACCATATACCCGGAAGCCATGGAGGCAAGAATCCGCTTTGATAAAGACATCACAAAATAGTACAGGGACACAATAGCACAGTACCAAGCCTGGTATCAGTTTGTCATCGAAGATCACCGTAAGGAGGTTACCGAGTTGGTATTTCCCTAAGACCCCAAATGATGTTGTTTGTCTTTTTAGGTTGACTCAAGCCTATTTTGTCCCACATGGCTATATGTGGAAATTGTATTATTGTAAATATGTTGTAAGTGAAATTCCAAGTGTCACTAGTGGAATGTGAACAGTCACTATGTAACGTGAAGAGTCATGAGCGAGTCCAAGAGTCAAATGGGAATTTCAAGGGTCACCCCACCCTTTGTTATAAATAGAACCTCATAAATCATAGAACGAGATTTTGGGAGCCAAGATTTTGGGAGCCAATATTTTGGCTAGGCATTGCTTAGAGAAGGCTTGAAGAGTATTGTGACGAACCTTGGCTTCTCCATAGTGTAGAGTGAGTACATCTCTTTGGAGGAGCAGGAGGTGTTGACTGTAATGTTCCATTATTAGGGCTAGTGGCTGTCAATGGTATATGTATGGATGAAAAATTCACTTAATAATATATAACTTAGCCAACACATTTTCATGCATATATTGTTATTGTAGTTTGACTATTCTAGTTACTTTAGCAATGTACGCTATTTCACTTACGAATTTGTGTATGAATTATTTTGTATACTATTGTACGAATCTTGTTGAAGACGTGTTGTTGTATTAACCCATCACTTTTGATTGTGGACTATTCCACTTCCAATATTTGATGTCATTCAGCTCGTGTGTTCCTTTCAGGCTATGTATTATTACAAGCTTCTAAGGGACACACTTTTGTTTCCCGTTTGTGTGTTAGAACCCCCCATGCATCTCACTTGACTCCCTGTAAGGTCACACACTTGCTTCTAACAAAGTTATCATACTTACCTCTACGTGCTACTGCAGTCAAGGCACTATTGTACTACCCATTGATGAGAATCCAACTCCAAACAATCTATGGTCTAGTTGGGACTTCTTACTGGGGAGATCCCCTGACATGTTGGCAGGTCCAACACCATCAACATTTCTGGTGCTAGAAGGAGGGCCAGATGACAAGTTGATTCCTCAAAGTCTATTTTGAATCTTTGCACATCATTCATGACTTACATTAAAATCTCAACTTCGGCATGTTTTTCTCATGCACATGATTTCGAAGTGTCAGAGGACGTCACTAATGACCTGTCACAAATCAAGTATGACGATTGTTATCCTCCACAATATCCCAAGGTTGAGAAAGTAGATTGATGGAGGTAACCTCAGACCACTTAGGGTTCAATAGCTAACCCTGCTAAACCAGAGAGGGATCTCTCTATGAATTCATAGCCAATGATGACTGGAATAGGGAAAGATGTTAGGCTAGATATGTTAGGCTCAGGTAGGGTTTTGGAAGTTTTAGGGTTTAGTTGGATGAGGAGGGAAAATCAGGGAACTAGGTCAAAAGATCAAAGGGTTTAGCTGCAATAGATATAAAGGATCAAGGTAGTCGTGCCTTTGTGATACTTTAGGGTTTTGTTGATGTAGTCTAGGATGAAAAAACATTGATCAAAATGAGCATGACAAGCATGAATTCATTTATCAGAAGACAAGTGACATAAACACAAGTTTCCTAACAAAACAGAGCTTATAGCTAAGAATTATGTTTATAATCTTTAAGGAAAATCATTGAAAAGCACAAGCATGAAAATAAGATGTATTTATCATTCATATACAACTATAAATGAGAGAAAAAATTATAAAAAACTCACAACACAAGAATTCCTGAATAATAGCTGCAATTGTCCTTTGAATTTCTGCAAAAGTGATGAGGTACAAGCTCCAACAGTTCAACTCACTGATTTCCAACCTATTCTATGACTGGAAACTAGATACATATAGAATAAAACCATTTTACCCTCTCTCAAGGTCGAATCCTTCAGTTTAGTAACCGATTACATGAGGTGTTCAACAAAACCCTAATGTCTAGGGAGGTTAAAATAAATCCTCCATTTAAACTTTGACTAAACTACCCTCATAAATGAGGCCTAAAAGTACACAAAAAAAACTAACAATGTTGTTTACCTTTCATTACATCATAATTACATCCAAGTTAAGTAATTACATCATAAAAACTCGAATCTAGCTGATAAAACTGAGAAAAAGTAATTATAGACAAAAGCACAGCGTGCGAGGAGAAAGCGCAACGAATTTGGGAAAATTTATTTTTGGAGGCCTTCCCGAGGTCCAAATCTAGATCCTGATGGCTCATTGGAAATTTGTGGATGTCTGCTACATGATGGAATATCAAATAGATGAAAAAGGTTGCTTCTAGCCCTCCAAAACTTCTTTCTCCTAGAGGTACTCTCAAAATCGCAGCGAGCTCTTAAAAAAGAGGGCGAAGAGTTGGTTTTTGAGTAGTTTTTAGCTCTTTTCACCTACCAAAACTTGCTTAAGGTCTGCTCTCAAAGGCTAGAAGTGATGTAAATTTGACAAGGAATGTAAATATGGAAATAAAATTTCATTTGGAGCTCCCCATCAAAATCAAAGCATGGGGCACGCCGCGTTTTTGACCTAGTGACTGTCTCAACAATTTCCAAAAATTCACCAAAAACCAAAATTTCTCCAAATCTCTTAAAAACTGGTCCAAAGATGCTCCATGAAGTCCTTAAATGGTATTCTATGCTATGAGGGAAGCATCAACAAGAAAATCCAACTTATCCTTCTCTTTTGGCTTAATTAAGGTTTCCTTGTGTTTTTTTTTTCAACTGCTTGATCTTGACTTTGGAGACCTGATTCCTTGTGTAGTAATGAGAAACCATGTGTCTTTGCAACTTGTTATCTCTGTTGGCCCTCTTAAGAAGCTTCTCCAAATTAAAATTCATTTTTTCAAGCCAAAACTCCCTATTCTCATTGATTTTTGTTGCAATTAGTTCAGTGGAAGACATTTGTCCTCTTTGTTGTTGAAGTGCCCATTTGAGCCATCTAGTCTTTGGCTATTCCTTGTCACCTGCTCTTGATGTTCATCTAAATCATCTGTGTCAACCGCTACTTTTCCGTTTACATCTTCCTTACTAGCATCAACTTTATGCTTACTCAAGAGTAGTTGCTTTACCTTCAATTGCCTATTCTCTTTTTGTAGGAATGAAATCATGAAGTTGGAATTAGACAAGCTATCCTTAATCTCTTTGACCTTAACATATTTCTCCATGATGACCTGCTCTATTTTATTATGCTCCTCATTAACCTTCAATTCTACCATGTCAATGTCAAGATGGAATGGCTCCTCATCCTGCAAAGGTGCCTCATGCTGTGATGGTGATCTCTGTTCTGCTGATGTAAGCTTGGCCCCTTCCACAATCTGTGGAGTAAGCACAAGCCCCCTTCCTCTCTGATATGTTTGAGTCACCTCAAGCCTAGGTGTCCTCTTGAATGCAATTCTGTTAGATGAGCCAATCTCCATATGCTTGGATGATGTTGATGGTGTACTTGGACTTGTAGATTTACTGGCAGAAGGAAAAAAGACATTTGACTGAATAAATGCCTCCCAAGTGATGTTGTTTTGTTCAAGTTGATGCAGTACAATGATTTTGATGAGGGCATGGTGGAAAAGGCTAGTTTGTTGGTCAATTTCTTTATGGTAAACCTTCTCTACCATTTTAGCCAAGCTCTTGTAGAGATAGTAGGGTAGGTTAAGTGGTTTTACCCCTGTGAAATGCATGAGTAACCTGACATGATATTTGTACAATCTAGAACATCTACCATCACATGTAAAATACTTCATAATGATCTTCATCAAAGGAGAAAACTTCTCAAGGAGTTGTGAAAAAGGAAAAACCTTCTTAATTTTGTGCTTATAGTGACCTTTGATCAAGGGTTGATAGTTTTTCACATCCAAGTCAAAGATCTCAAACCACTCTCTCCACTATTTGGCATCCCTATGGCTACTGTTATGGCTTTAGTTGAAATTTTGAAGTTGACCCCTGCAACAATGACATTATCTCTCCTAAGATTAATGGCAAACAAGTTGGTCAACTTGGCGTGATACTTGACCTGTCGATTATGCTCACAAAACCCTAAACACCCTACATTCTAAAAGCATTCCTTGGACAATGGGGAGGACTTCAGCTCATAAGTGTTGATTGGTTCATACCTTGATATTTTACCTCCCTTATTATAGGATTTTTTTTCTTCCTCCATTTTGACAATTGGTAAGAGAAAACCCTAGTGGGAAAAATAGGGGAAGTGGGTGAGGGGATAGGATGAAGGGTTTAGGGAAGGGAAATGAGGGTAGGAAAATTTAGAGAAGTAGGTAGGGGTGTTAGGGAACTCTCAAAAGTGGAAAGGGATGCAAAGGGTGTAGGATTTAGTCTAGGGAATCTTTACATAGTCCTAGCTAGGAAAAATGCCAAAAACTCAATGTGGGGGAAAACGGAGGATATTCACTATGAAATCAAGTTGATAGGAGGTGTCCAAGGAAATAATCTTACCTGTATACTACTGATGAGGACTTCAGTTGCTGTTGAGAACCTTGAAAACGAGTTTTATGGCCTTTAGAGCGAAAACGCAATGAAATTTCTGAAAGCGCATTGTGGTTTTCTGAAAGCACAACGTGGTTGCTTGAAATTGCCTTTTGGAGTATTCTTTGTCTTTGAAAATTCTGTTAAGGTGGCTTGCTGGTGAGTGAGGCTTACTTTCCTATGAAATGAGTGAGAGAAATGAATTGAGATGGTATTTATAGCTTGTAAAGTCAAATTCTTCATAGTGGTAGGGTGGACCACCATATGATTTTCACTTTTTCTTTGAAACTATGTAGCTTTGGCATATTCGATGTAGATTTGGAACATTTAGAACTTATTACATTATATTTGAAATAAACTACACTTTGAAAGAAAATCCTTTTAAGCAAATTCCCTATTACTACTTCATTTGTCGGATTTATGAATGAAATGACATATCTTGATGACTTTGGCCCTAATGATCTAATGGTGACACTGAGATGGAGGACGATGATGGTATGACTAAGATGATGATGATGACCTTTTAGCGATGGCACATCCAACTGAGTGATGGCAATGACTAAAACATGAAAATTTCGAAAGGAGCAGTGATAGACCGAGACACACTAGCCAGTGACAAAATTTTATTTTGAAAACCTAATGAAATGATAAAAACTTGACTTGATACCCTAACAAAAACCTTGTAAGAACATATTTGATCACTGGTGACTGGTGTTACTGTCGGTCTTGAGCCCTCCATCGGTGATCAAAATCTCTTTGCATGTGCATAGGTAGGTGTCTCATCAGTATCAGTTTTGCATCCCGTTAGGCATGCCATAAAACTGATGGAGGAGCTGGTCCTTGTTCCCTTCTTGGCTTTGCTGGATCAG
>APFE030698191.1:110261-146525 GCA_000404065.3 Pinus taeda | reverse complement strand
ACCAAGTTGAGCTTGTCATTCAACCGAGAATGGACAAGCTACAACAAGTGTACAAGATATACCAAGCCCAGAAAAGATCTGAGATAGCTGCAAATCTCTCCTCCCTAGACAATAGTACCTTCAGGCAAAATGAAAAACAACTAGATAGCAAATGAAAATCACATGAACATTAAACGACACAAGTATACCTCATATACCAAGGCATGCACCACACAAGAAGCTGCTAACCCCAAAGACTTTTATTTATTAATACGAATGCTGAATACAAAATCCGGCAGAGTCTCCACCAGCCCAATAGCTCGTTCTATGATATACAATAAGAGCCCAAGGCTCATATAAATAGGAAAATGGGAGACAATCCCAAGGCAAATTCCAATGACAAGTGGCAATCAGGTGAAGATCCCAATGAAAAAAGGGAACGACAAGTGGCTGCTATGACTGCTGTAGGTGTCCACGTTAACTGATGTGCTGACCACGAATTGCTGTAGATAACTGTTGTAAACTGCCTGTTAAATTATATGAGGCTGCCATGTGGACTGCTGTATATTGGCTGCCTTTGAACTGCTGTAGAATATATGCTGAGACTGCCCATACAAACAGCTATTGAACTTCAATGCTTCCCACGTTTAACTGGCTGTAATGATACGTTAACTGCTGATATAACTTGCTGTACGGCTGTAGCTGCCCACGTAACATGCATTGCCCATGTGGCTCCCTTTATTGCCAACGCATTGCTGAAATATAACTGCGTTAAATATATTGCTGCTGACTGCCATTTTTAATTGATTGGGCCAGCTATATTGCTGCCCACGTAATCATGCTCTCCACGTAGACATGCTGCCCACGTTGACTGTGTAAAACTTGACTGTCGTACGGACTTTTCCAGCGTGTAATATATGCGTTAATACCTTCGTTTGGCTGGCTGTTTAATTTCTTTGGTGGGCTAAGCATATATGCTTTGAACTGATATGTATGGGCTGCCCACGTTGCATACCTTTTGACTTGGCCACTGCTGTTATAATCTGCGTACGGATTTGGTATGTCAATTTTTGGGAGCTGTACGTATTTTACATGGTGGCTGAGGTAGGTCCCACATGGCACTCACATATTTTAAACATTTACCTTATACTTTCAACCTTGATTTAAATCAAAACAAAAATAACCTTTAGCACTTCAACGTGGAACCTTGTTGACTGCTTTGACTTGAATTTGACTTTGACTTTGACTTTGACTTTCTGTTGACTTTGCATTTCTGTTGAAAATTTGACTTGAGGTGGGCCCCATACTGCATGCCACATCACCCTTGATCCTCTGCTTGACTTCCATGTCAAAATTTGACTTATTTTGACTTATGAAAAAATTATAAATTTTTCCAATTATTCATTTTTTTGAATTTTTTCTTCATTTTTGCCACTGTCACTTGAAAAAACGGCTTTTGAGGGACTCTGAGTCATTTTTTGACCCCCAAGGTAGGCTCTAGGAGAAAGCTGGGCCTCTGAGGATGAATTTCGAGTGGTCATACGCGCCCCAGGCATCTCCTAATGCCACTTATTTATGCCTTTATATAAAAAATAATTAAAAATCCCGTTTTGCGGGAAATTTTTAACTATTAAAAAATCCTACTTAGACCTAGCCAAATTCCACGAAACTTTACGTGTGATCTAGTATGGTAATATACATCGACCCTAGACACTAAGATGTGTCAGGGGCTCAATCTTCAAACCGTCACCTCAGCTTTGGGGTGTGCACGAGTGAAAAAATCCAGAGAATTATCCGCCTCTGAAAAAGAAGGGAAAAGAAGGGATAATTAACCGGATAAAAAAACACTCCAAGGTGTACTCGTTTTCTGATCGAGTCCCACATCTTAGGCCTGTTACAAATTCAAGAAACATCATACTAGCATCACTTATTACAATTCCCCGTAGGGTGTGGAATCTGGGTACAAAGAAGAAATATGATGAGAAGATAGAAGGAGAGTTAAAAAACTCTGTTGACTGATGACATCTGATGGTACAAGTGTCCTCTGGATCATCCTTGGGCATGGAGTCGTCAAATAATCGTCAGGTGCTACTCCAGCAGTCAACACGACCACACACAAAATGTTAGAAATAAAAACATTAGGCCCGTGAGTCTTACTTATCAGCATGTCCATTTGTTGATCTGAACTCTTCAAAGAGCTCATGGGACTTCTTGCAAGTCTCTCTTCCTCCTCATTCTCCAAGCAACTTATAAGATCATCAATAGATCTCTTATCAACATCATCTGCTTCAATGATGTCTTCCTGCTCTTGTCCACTGTAGTGAATTTCTTCATTCTCATTCAACTCTGATTTTACAATCTGAACACTTACTCTTTGGTTTTCTAGACTTTTCTCCAAAAACTTAACTCATGCCATAAATTTGCCATCTCACTTGGTATTTCTTCTAAAAGTGTTTTACAATCCTCACTATCTTCTTCTTTGTCACAAGTATAATTTCTTGGGGACACTACTTCTTCATTCTCGATTAGAATAAAATTCTGATCCTCCATCTTTGTGATGGTTTTAGGTTTCTGTCCATCACTCTTCCTTTGGCCATTTAAGAAAATCAATTTCTCTTTGTACTTACCAATAACAAATTCCTTATCATAAGACATAACTGTGTCATCTCTACTAAAGATATTTCCTTAACTAAGCAAGGAATTTATGAACTCCTTCTGCGGTAATAACTCAACTTGATCTTCATTTGAAAGACAGTCATCATCATACTTTGCTTGGCAGCCTTCAGCTTCACTCAAGACAGTTCCATAGGATGGCTTGTCTTCTGTAATACCTGTATTCACACACAACTTGTCAGTTTTAAAACCACAAGACCTGATGATCTCACTTGATGATTCAACCATCAAGTCCTCCTGCTGTTCCATGTCCTCTACATGACTCAGAAATATTTCGATGGTCTTCTCTTCATCCTCTTCAAGCCCTCCACTTGGTTGCTTGATATCCTTCTCCACTTCTTCTTGCTTTTAGCCATCATCATGAGTCAAACTTCCTCTTCTTTCAGTCCTTGCAATATGCTGAAAAGTAAAACTTTTCCCCAACTGTGTATAGGTATTTACATGAGACCTATCTATCTCATCTACTTTCAGAACATAATTTAGATTTTGCCTGTCTTCTTCCTCCTTTACGACAATATCAACAAATTGTCCTTTTTCACATGTTTCACTTGCAAACATACACAAATTATCAATTTTAAAATCATGTGACCTTTTGGTCTCACTTGAAGTTTCAGTCTTCAAGTCTTCCTCCAAATACTCATTTATTCTGAGTAATTCTTCCTTCAGTCGAGCATTCATTATTTGCTCGTTCCTCTTCTGTAGTTTATGCCACCTTATATTTCTTCTCATAAGAAAACCACACCACTGGTCTTTCTCATTCCTCTGTAACAGTTCCATCAGTACTTCAGGATGGACTATTATCTCAGCCTTCTCCCTCTCATATTCTTCATCATTCATCTGTCTCCATATGCCATTTTCTTTGGCATCTTGTTTCTTCACTTTGTGGCTTTTGTTTGAACCTCTACAATGACTATCAGTAGTCATATTCTTCTTCATCTCTGTGAGTTCTTCACCCACTCACTATGAGCTGCACAAGTCTTTGCAACAACAAGTCCTCCCTGCTGCACGATACCACTCTAAGCTTCTCTCCTCTGAGCTCAGTCTTTTGGCATCTCTCTGGTTCTCTCCTTTGGAACCATATGAACACTCCATGCTCTAGGCTTCAACTCATCTGCACTTTTGAGAACACAACTGTCCTCTTGTATTTCAAACCCAAATGAAATACTAGGTTCTGGCCACTCTCTCTCAGAAACCCTTACTGGCTTCCCTCATCACTACTCTTCAGGCTGTGATCTTCTTGCTGAGATGCTTCACTATTTGCTATTACCTGCATATCAATGATATTTAAAACAAAGATCATTCTAAGCTTTCAAAAGCCTGCTGTTGCCAAAGTTCTATGGCCACTTTAAAATGCTTCTACCTAGCTTCCTTTTGAGAACACTCTTGTCCTCTCTGTCCAACCTTCAGTCGGATTCTTCAGGTTCACTGCCACTTTTTTTTCTAGTCTTTCATTCACTTTGTTCTTTAGAACACAGACATCTTTCCTTGTTTGTCTGCTTCTATCAATCTTTACTCTGTCTTTAACCTGCAAAACTGAAACTAGAGTTAAATAAAACAATTCATGTATGATTTCACAAACAGTCTCCATCCACTCTTCACATTCGAGTGAATCTCCATTTTCCTCAAGAAAACAAACATCGCTGTGCTTTCTTTATGCTTTTGCAATCTCTTCTTAAGAATATCACTTACTTTCATCTTATGTCATGCCTTCTACTTATCAGATTCAAATAACCTGATCTCTTCTTTCTTCGCAATCATACTTGCATTCTGCACAATTCTGCTTTAATTAAAAAGAGCTTTAACGAGCTTTGATACCAAATGATGTAGCCTTAGCCACACATATCCAGAGTATGCATATAAATGCATGTCATATTCATGTTCCATGAATTTCAATTTCATACTTGGGGAAAACTCTCTTATATAGAGGTTTAATGCGCTTTCAATAACCCTATGCGGAAACATTTCATTTCATTATCCAAAGTCTAAAAACCTTTATAAACCTTCGAGCGGAACCTTATAAATCCTTCATAATCCGTGCATATTAACCATACCATGGATTTTAGACTTTGGTTAAACTCAACTTAAACCAAAATACATTAATCCCACTTATTTCTATTATAATTTCCATATAATAGAAATATTTCATAATCCACACATAAAAACTTACCTTTCCACCATTCCACAACCTTTGCACATATATTGATGCTCAACATGCGCTTCAAATCTGCACCATTGATCTGTCTCGCCCGATCCAACAGATATCGCGTCGTCTGCTCGTCAACCAGCTTGAACAATATCCACCGTCGATGTGAACTGTCTAAACGAACGACTATCGCGCAATCTCGTGCAGATACTTTGAAATATCCCTAACCCGGAATATCCCTCAAATTGTAGCAAAACTCCGACCAAATACGTGCAAATAATATAATAACCCAAAGACGACAAAATAACAGTGGTACAACATATAATAATGTAGACAGGAAATATAAGCAGATACTCAAAAATGCAGCGTGAAATGCTAAGCCATTTTATTACACTGAGCAATAAAATGAGTACAGGAGGTGATCAGAAAGATGACACCTCGACTTGCACAAGGCAAGTGAAGAAATACTCTTAGAATAACAAAGAATGCCCTCTCTGCGTGGATGTTGCTGGAAAACTGCCGCGGTGCTTTTGCTGCTAGAAAACAAATGATGATTTGGGGCTGCTCCCCTCCTCAGAAAATGCTGAAACTCTGGAATTGGGCTCTACTCAAGAAACCCAGAAAAACCTAGAAAACTTTCCTGGAATAGCCGATTCCCAAAAATCACCCCCTTGGGGATCTGCGCAGTTCCTCAATGCTCTGCGTTGCCACTGAAAAAACCCCTCCAGAACTCTGCCTGAAACTCTGCCAAAATCCTCCAATAGGCAAGGGCGGGTCCTCTGCTCAATCACCTAGTATAAATCCTCTTGCAAAAACCCCAATCCAACACTACTGCTAGAAAAAACTGCGTCCCTCTCTCAGTGCTGCACAGTCCTCCAGAAAGCTGATGAAACTGCTGCTGAAATGCTGATAAACTACTGCTGAAATGCCAATGGAAATACCTTGCCCGAGCAGGCACTTGAAGTCCCCCGAGGCTAAGGGTGAGATCTCCGAACAGAGACACTCAATGCACTAAATAGTGCTGCAGACCAGCTAAACAACCAGCGTGCTCAGAAGTCGAAACGACTAGCTCGAAATGCACATAAACTGAATGATCCAAATGAGGGGGTTCCTCTCTCTTTTATAGCCTTTGCCTCTCTCAATCTCAAGGCTCACCTCCTCCTGTGTGATTCCCCTCTTGCCACGTGTTCCTTTCCTCTTGCGCAGTTCCTCCAAGTGTCTGCGTGGCCTCCATTTCTGTGTCCCCCTTTGGCCCCCTTAGCTCCCCTTTAAGACTTAAGTCACAACGTTGTGCTACTAGGAAGTGACTTTTTATTCTAAAAGTGAGTTATGTCCCCCTTCCTCACTTTTTATTTACAAATAACTATAGAAGGCAAAAATCGAACAAAATCGAATATTCCAATTAGCCATGGCTAATTAAGAATATTACAGTCTCCCCCGGCAAAATGTTGCTTGTCTTCAAGCAACTGAAGTGATGGGTGCTGTAAGGTCTTCTCACTCTCCCAAGTGGCATCCTCATCCGGTAAATTCTTCCACCTCACCAAGAATTCCCGGACCGTCCTGCTCCGTAGGTGCCTCTCCCTGGTATCAATGATAGCCTCCGGTTGCAATACCAAATACCCCTCATCATCCATGGGTGGTAGCTCATCTGTCACTATCACCTACTGCCCCAATGCCTTCTTCAGGCATGATACATGAAAAATGTTTTGAATCTTGTTGCCTTGGGGCAGCTCCAGCTCATATGCTACCTGTCCAATCCTGTGTATCACACTGTATGGCCCATAAAAGTGAGGCTTGAGCTTCTCAACCCCTTTCTGCTTCAGTGACGACTGTCGGTATGGCTGTAATTGTAGGTAGACCATGTCCCCTACCTTGAATTGCCTCTACACCCGACCCCTGTCAGCATACAACTTTTGCTGGTTCTGTGCTGTAGCCATGTTATCCTTGAGAGCTCGGAGGATATCTTGACTCTCTTGGATCCAAATCATGGCTCTAGGAGCCCTGCTATCACCAAACATCACGTCAACAAGAGATAAAGGATGATACCCATATAAGGCATAGAATGGTGACATACCAATCGACATGTGATGTGAAGTATTGTAGCAGTACTCCCCAAAATGCAGCCACTTCAGCCATGCTCGCTGCTGCCCATTGACATAGTTACACAAGTAGTCCTCCAGCCACTTGTTAACTCTCTGTCTGCCCGTCCGTTTGTGGGTGATAACTGGTACTCGGTGTCAACTCCGTCCCCACTAACCGAAAAAGCTCCTACCAAAACTCGCCCATGAAACGGCTGTCCCTGTCATTGACGATGGTCTTAGGAAGACCATGTAGCCTGAAGACCTCTCTGAAGAACAACTCGACCACCTGTGTTGCTGTGTAGTGTGCGGATATAGCAAAGAAATGTGTGTACTTCGTCAGTTGGTCAACAGCGACAAAGATACAATCATTGCCTTGTACCATGGGCAACCCTGTGATGAAGCCCATTGAAGTACTCTCCCATTTCCCCTCCGGAATGGGAAGAGGCTGCAACAAACCCGCGAGATGGCTCATCTCCTCCTTGTTCCTCTAACAAATGTCGCACCCCCGGATATGTTGGAGTACGTCCTCCTTGAGGCCCTTCCATGAGAAGCTCTCTTTGATGGCCCGGTAAGTTTTGGTAAACCCCTGATGGCCGGCCAATGGTGAATCATGTGATGCCTGGAGTATCTTCTTCTTGAGTTGAGATCCCTCAGTCAAGAAGATCCGATCCCTGTAGTAGATTATCTCATCGATTACCTTGTACCTATCATCCGCTACCTGCGCATCCAAAACCTCACATGCAAACCTGTCCTTGGAGTACTCTACTAAGAGTCGAGCCCTCCAGTCTGTGTCCAAGCTCATGAGAGACAACGTGGCTGGTCTACGTGAAAGAGCATCTGCTACCGCGTTGTTCTTACCCTTGACATACTCAATGTCAAAGTCATATGCGTGGATCTTGCTGATCTACTTTTGTTGCCTCTCTTGTAGCTGCTTTTGCTCCAAAAAGAATCTGAGGCTGTTGTGATCAGTCCTCACCTTGAACTTGTTACCCACTAAATACTGCCGGAACTTGACTAATGCATGCATGATGGCCAACATCTCCTTGTCGTATATAGAACACAACCTCTCGTGCGGAAGGAGCTTCCGGCTCCCATAGGCTATAGGGTGACCTCCCTACATCAATACTGCGCCGATCTCCTCTCTCGACGCGTCACACTCCAAAACAAATGGCTGCGTGAAATCTGGCAATGCAAGCACTGGGCAGCTGCTCATAACCTTCTTGACCCTGTCAAAGGCTCGCTGCGCTGTATCTGACCAACTGAAAGCCCCCTTCCTCGTCAAATCTGTCAGGGGTGCAACAGGCTGTGAGAAACTCTTGACGAACTTCCGGTAGTAAGTACAAATGCCAATGAATCCTCGGAGTTTTGCCACGTTTTTCGGCTCTGGCTATTCTCTGATGGCCCTGATCTTCTCCTCATGGACTCTCACTCCGTCCACTCTTATGATGTGTCCCAGATACAACATCTCCGTCAACCCAAACTCACACTTGGAGAGTTTGGCATAGAACTGCTTCTCATGTAGGATACGCAATACTGTCTCAATGTGCTGGAGATGCTCCTCCCAAGTCCTGCTGTAAATGAGAATATCATCGAATAATACCAACACAAACTTCTTCAAGTGACTATGGAAGATGTGATTCATGTAGGACTAAAATGTAGCTGGGGCGTTAGTTAGCCCAAAAGGCATCACCAAGAACTCAAAGTGCCCATAATGACACCTGAAGGCAGTCTTGGGAATGTCCTGCTCCGTCAAGGGAATTTGATGGTACCCAAATCTCAAATCAATCTTTGAGAAGAAACGTGCCCCTCTCAAATCGTCCATCAACTCATCGATCCTGGGTATGGGGTACCTGTTCTTCAAGGTCTTCTTGTTCAGGGCCCTATAGTTAATGCACATCCTCAATGTACCGTCCTTCTTCTTCACCAACACTATAGAAGAAGCAAAAGGAATTGTGCTCGGTCGGATATGCTCAAGAGCCAGCAACTCCTGGATAGCCCTCTCAATCTCATCCCGATAGGCCTTGGGGTGCCTATAGGGGGTGGTGATCACTGCCTGTATGCCCTGCTCAAGCTCAATGGTGTGCTCAAACCGCCGATCCGGTGGCTGTCCTAGTGGAATCTCCCCAAACACTATGGCATACCGATCAAGGATAGACTGGATCTCTGGATGTACCGCCCTACCTTTGATGCACGCAGCTCCACTGCCCACTCTATGTCTCCCTTTCGGAAGACTGCCTCTATCCATGAGCCGAAATAGTCTGAGGCAGATATGTGTGCTGCCCCCGTATCTTCTCATGCCTCCCTGTCTTCTAATCATCCCACTCCATCTCTAGGGTTTTCCAATCTTTCGTGACCTTCCCTAGAGTGATAAGCCACTGAACACCCAGTATCATGTTGGTGTCTGGAATATCGACCACGAAAAAGTGGTCAGTCAATGTGTAGGTGCCCATCGTCACTGAAAGCTCTGGAACATAACGAGCACACGTCATGGCCTGATCTCCTGGGACCAAGACTGAAAACCCATCGAAGCTCTCTGTCTGTATACCTCTCCGCTCAACCATCTGGGCATCGATGAAGTTGTGGGTCGCCCCACTTTCAACCAAAACTGATACTTGCTGGCCATGTACTGTCCCTCGTACGCGTAGCATCAGATACTTCAGAACTCCTTGCAATGCTGCAAGGGCCCCTCCGATGGGTGCAAAAGACTCACCTCTTGCTGCTGCAGTGGTGGTGGCAAAGGACCCTGTACAGTATGGCTATCTCCTGCCTCCACATCATCCTCGTCATCCTCTTCTCCACTGCTCTCGGAGAAGACCTCAATAAAATGTGCTTTACCAACAGCACATCTATGTCCTGGTGCCCATGGCTCCTGACAAGTGAAGCACAACCGCTTCTTCTTCAGCTCGCTCTTGGCATCATCGTCAAGTTGTACTCGTCCTGGATTCCTCTTTGGAGGTGGAATCCTCACATCCTTCACCTTAGACTGAAAAGTCTGTCTCTGGGGGTAACGTGTCCGGGTCCTGGGTAAGACATCCTGTGAGTCGTGGGTCCTGCTGATAGCGTCTTGGAGTGTGGCTGGTCTAGTGGATTGGACTAAACCCCGAAGTGGCTCTGCTAACCCCTCAACATACATATAGACCCTCCGTGCCGTGGATAGGTCTGGTACCATCACAGAGACCCTCAAGAAGTCTGCAATGTAAGTCTCTGGGCTCCCTGTCTGTTTGAGCCTCGTCAACTCCACAAAATGCTGCTCTGGATCCCTCCGATCAAATCGCTCCAGTAGTCTCCTGGTAAACTCGGCATATGTCATCACTGTGGAGCAGTGTTTTAAAACTTTGACTCTGACTTCGACTCGACTGAGGGTTGACTCCGACTCGATTTCAATGACTTGGTCGTTGTAAAAAATACATTAAATATTTATTTTTTATAAAAACACATAATTTTAAAGATTTTCATTCATGTTTCCAAACACACAACATTATAATATAGATAGAAGACAACATATGATCAAAGTAGGCTCATGAATATATCCATTATATCAAAATGGCACCCAGTGCACTTTCCAATACATACACGATGATGATATAGAGATCAAAAGAAAAACACATAACCAAGGAGGCTAGAAATGGCCTCTACAACAAAAGTCTGTGACCAGTACTACTGGCTATTGCTGGAGTTGCCAACATCATCTGGCTTAGTGTTACTTGGGAGCGGGAGCGAAAGCGGGGAGCGAGAGCGAAAACAGGAGCATGAGCGACATTTTCAAAAGCTCCTGGTTTGGGAGCGAATCCCGGAGGAGTTCCATCACCAATGTCACTAACATCAAGGTACATAGACGGATTGGTGCTCTTGATTAAATACGAGTTCCATACCCTAATAGGCTAATACATGACAAAATTCAATGGAAACAATGCAATCCCCCATTCCTGAAAAACTTATAAGTCTGCTGGATTTTGAATGAAATCTAAAATTATACTTTCTCCATAAGAAATCCAATGAGGCCGGAACCACTCTCAAACATCCTGAGTCATTTCATGGTAATGTTATAAATTTAAGTAAAAGGATGAAAATGAAGATTAAGAGAATTTAACATTACCATGAATAACATATCAATACTAGGGATTAGAGTCAGACAGGGAAACCCATGAGTCAGACAAGGAAGCTCAGGGAGTCCCCAAAAATATTTATTTATTTTATTTTATTTTTTTATTTTTATTTTTATTTTTCTGGGGTCACTGGCCGTTGTACGTAACCCAGCTGGGTCGATAAGGACTCGGCTGAGTCGACCGACCGAACCGGTTCAATGGTCGAGTCACAAAATCCAAGGCTGGCTCGGACCAACTCGGCCAAGTCGGTTCCGAGCCGGCTGTTTTTTAGAACACTGCTGTGGAGTGCCCTAGTGTAACCATCCCATGAAACCACCAATCCTGGGCCTCACCATCCAAATGCAATGTTGCCACCTTGATGGTCTCTGTCTCCGACATCTGGTTAAGCTGGAAATAAATGTCCAGCTTCTCCACCCAAGACTTTGCCGAACTGTTTGATGAACCATCAAACGTAGGCAAGTGGAATCTACTCGCTGCACGGTGGGTGTCACCATCATGGTAATGTCGGTGCCCTCTGTGATGGTCGCGGGGTCTACTATCCCGCTGGAGCTGCACAAAATCTCGGAATGAGAGGGCTTCCCTGAACTCCTGCCCATAGGCCTGGTACTTTGCAAAATAATCGCCTATATGTCTGGGCTCTTCCTCTTGTTGGGCTACGGCCTCCGTGTCGGCTCGTAAGAAAGTGGGCATGGTAGAGCGTGTAGGGGCATGTGAGGCTACCTGCTGCGCAGTATCATGCTGCTCTAGCAAATGGTGGGATGCACTCGATCCCTCACCAACTTGAAAGTCCCGTGGGCTCTCATGCTGTCAGGCCTCTACTGCCGTGAATCTCTGCCCCATCACCTCAATCTGCCTCGACAGATCCTGCATGGATTTGAGGAACATATCCACAAATCTCTTCCCGTCATCATCTGCCATCGGATCCTCCTACTCTGTGTCTACCACAGGCTTCCTCTGTCCTGCGTCCACCACAGGCTCCTCCTGTTCTGCGTCCACCACCGGAACACAGTCTCCCTCTCCGTAAGTGTTCTCCAACCTACGCTCACTGTCTCTGTATTTCCTACCTCTGTAACAGATGTAGGGTTTCTCCCTCGATTTCATAGACTGCTAGCTCCACAGGCTAAGCCAGATCTATGCTCTGATACCACTGTAATATCCCTAACCCGAAATATCCCTCAAACCACAGCAAAACTCCAACCAAATACATGCAAATAATATAATAATCCAAAGACAACAAAATAACAGTGGTACAACATATAATATAATATAGACAGGAAATATAAGCAAATACTCAAAAATGCAGCGTGAAATGCTGAGCCATTTTATTATACTGAGCAATATAATGAGTACAGGAGGTGATCAGAAAGATGGCAGCTCGACTTGCACAAGGCAAGTGAAGAAATACTCTCAGAATAACAAAGAATGCCCTCTCTGCATGGATGCTGTTGGAAAACTGCTGCGCTGCTTCTGCTGCTAGAAAACAAATGATGATTTGGGGCCACTCCCCTCCTCGGAAAATGCTGAAACTCTGGAATCGGGCTCTACTCAAGAGACCCAGAAAAACCCAGAAAGCTTTCCTGGAATAGCCGACCCCCAAAATCACCCCTTTGGGGATCTGCGCAGTTCCTTAATGCTCTGCGCTGCCACTGAAGAAACCCCTCCAGAACTCTGCCTGAAACTCTGCCAAAATCCTCCAATAGGCAAGGGCGGGTCCCTTGCTCAATCACCCAACATAAATCCTCCTGCAAAAACCCCAATCCAACACTACTGCTAGAAAGAATTGTGTCCCTCTCTCAGTGCTGCACAGTCCTCCAGAAAGCTGATGAAACTATTGCTGAAATGCTGATAAGCTACTGTTGAAATGCCAATTGAAATACCTTGCCCGAGCAGGCACTCAAGTCCCCCGGGGCTATCTCCGAACGGAGACACTCAATGCACTAAACAGTGCTGCAGACTAGCTAAATAGCCAGCGTGCTTAGAAGTCGAAACGACTAGCTCGAAATGCACATAAACTGAATGATCCAAATGAGGGGGTTCCTCTCTCTTTTATAGCCTTTGCCTCTCTCAATCCTAAGGCTCACCTCCTCCTGCATGATTCCCCTCTTGCCACGTGTTCCTTTCCTCCTGCCCAGTTCCTCCATGTGTCTGCGTGGGCTCCATTTCTGCGTCCCCCTTTGGCGCCCTTGGCTCCCCTTTAAGTCACAACGTTGTGCTACTAGGAAGTGACATTTTATTCTAAAAGTGAGTTATGTCCACCTTCCTCACTTTTTATTTACAAATAACTATAGAAGGAAAAAATCGAACAAAATCGAATATTCCAATTAGCCATGGCTAATTAGGAATATTACATACTTGCACGACGAATATCATTCTGGAGGTACGCGAGAAAAGTTGTTATGGTGTGCTATGTGTCACCCTATTAGGCTAATCGCATCAAACTTTAAAATACCGTTTACCACTCTTAGGGCGCGCGAGATACCACTTTCCGCCTTTGGAAAACTGCCCACGTGCTTAAATCAAAACCTTTAAGAAAGCCGCTTAACCAAAGGTTTATCGCTTAATCTCCACCATTCATCTTCTCGACTTTATTTTGCGCGACTTAATCTTAGCCGTCTACCTCACACAATCTCGTCCGTTGATCTCACTGATCCAACGGTTCCTGTGCGCTGTTATGTTCTTTTGTTTCTTACTGTGCAATAGCCCATTCGGCTTTCTACCTGTGATTTTGTTCTTGCCTTACGGTTTTTACTTGTTCTGATCTCGATCTCTACTTTGTTGTGCCGTTACGCTTCCTTCATGAATCCTTGGGTTTTAGGAAACCTTACAATTATACCTTCACTGTAACATTGAAGGTTTTCTCAAAATTGTCTGTGTGTAAACCCGTAACACTCCTCTCTGCACTTCTTCTCTGATTCTGCACACCTGCAAACCTATGTTATGCAGAATTACTCTAATCCACACACAATTAATAATTCTGTTAATCAATGCACACCATACAACTTAGGAATCAAATTCTCTATCTTTATAAATAATCCTTTACATAATGAATCTCTCTCTGGCCTAATTTTCTAATCAGTGGCCTTTTCTTTTACTGCCCGTAGGCTTACAGTCAAACCCTTCACACTCTAACTAACTAACTCTCTCTATGCCTTTTAGGCTTACATTTATATAAAAGGTTTTGTAACCCATTTTGGTTCAGATCCTTAATCTTTTGAACTAAATCCTAAGAATCCTCTCAATCCCATAAATCATGAACTAATTCCTAATTTAAGATCTACAATTAATTTCCAAATATATCGATTCCTATGAACTCTCAACTATCCTGATTCTCTCATGTTCCCCTTCATTCGAGAACATCTACAATATGCCTCTCAATTCTTAATCAGTTCCCATATTTATAAAATCACTCAAAAACATTAGGATTACATGAATTTGATGCATTGGAAACCAACTTCCTTAAAAACACAAGACCCCTAAATTTTACTAAATGTACAAATTTTTGGAACCATGATGCTCCTCCATCATGATGGGAGCCCAAGTAAGTTTGGATTCTTAATGAAAAACTTTGATTATTTAGTAGATTTGCTATTTGCTAGGTTAATGATTTACCGGGGGTTAGGTTTAACGGAATCTAACAACAGAGAGCCATTATGACTCAAAAAACTTGTAATTCTGTTTGGTCACTAGTCACCATGAAGACAAGTAATGGAATTCAGGCTCATCCAGTAACCAGTTAAACCAAGAGGTGAGCCTTATTACACCTGTTAAATCTCTAGAAGCTACATTAGAGAATTGCCAAGCATGTAATCTAATCTAGTCACTAGTCACTGTTAAGGATAAATGATAGAATTTAGGCCAATCACCCATAGAAAGAAAAGTCGAATGTTGGAGATCAGACACTGAGGAAATAAACAATAAACAGAGTTATGAGGTTGAGATCAGGTCTTCGAGCAGATGATGGGAACAATTCTTATATTTAGATGGATATGTTTGTAGTATTATGTTTTGAATGATATATTTTATGAATTATGCTGTGAAACTAGCAAGGCAAGAAATTGATTCAGGAATTCTAGTTGATTTCCCTTCTATAGTAAGGCTGGAAACCCTCTTATGTGTTATCTTCATCACCAAGTTCCAGTTTTCCTTCTTTTATCATGAAGTAGTATACAATAAAAGGTTCATTCACTTTTAAATACGATTAACTGTCAAATTCTTGTTATGTGATTACACCAAACAACACTTTGTGATTATGTTCAAGCTATGTTATTCATCTTATGGTATATATGTCTCTATTTTGGCTGTAAGAATTTGCTTTTACACGGCTTTGATAGTTTCAGAAGAACGAGTGCCAATGATAATTTCGTTATAAAGTTTTTTAATTTCTAGAGTTTGTAAGAACACTGAAGATATTGTTGGAAATGACTAATAACAATATTGTGTGTTTGTAGGCTCTTGCTGCTGAAATGGCACCAAATACAAGGGTTAATACTGTAGCTCCTGGTTTTGTACCCACAAATTTTGCTGATTTCCTTGTTAGGGATGAAGATATTGTAAGTCTATTCCTATTTTTTATTCTTGACTGTTTAGGTTTGTTGTTAATCTTTGTTTTTCAAGGATGATATTATTAAATTACAGCCTTTAGGGGAGGTTGTCTTTAAATTTAGTCTATGTTGGCATGAAACTTATAAAGGAATACAAGTTTTTGAAATGGAGGCAACATTGAAATGCAACACACATTTTTTTAGAAAACGATCAAAGAACTACAAGGTTCTTTAAAAATATAAAATATATTTTTTTTTTTTTTTTTTGTTTTAACAACAAATGATCAAGAAAATTATATGAAATGATAAAGAAGATTATAATGAGAATGATCAATAAAATTCGAATGATAGATAAGATAATAAAATAATTTTTTATTAACTCAACAAATGACCACATAAGTAGGTCAGTGGGACGCAAAGGTACATCCAGTATTTGTGTTAAATGAAGTTAGAGGAAGCGTTCTGCTATATTTAGCAGGTGCACTAAATTTGGTGTAGGGAACCGTAAGTGGGGCCAAGGCGCAATTTACCTTTTTCTATTTGAAATGAACAAGAGTTCATTTAGTCAGGAATATGCAACGTAAGAGACAAATAATTGAAATCCATATAGGAGAAAATAATTAATATAATTGCATAAAATTTAGATTGAGTGATATGATTACAATGCCAAGTGACCGTCTACTCGTAGTTTTGATTAGTCACAATGATTGACAGGTAATGTGGCTCAATTAGTCATGATATATATATATATATATATATATATACACCAAGAAAAAAGGTTTGTAATTTTATTAATAAAACAAAATTACAACGTAGCAAATGCTATACACATTCCAAATAGCATATTCAGCTTTGGGCATAGATTTTGCCCCTATATGCCTTTTCATCCTACCCTATATACAGTGTTCAGAAGGAATTATTTTACAAAGTATCTTGTCATCATCTCAAAAGGACACAGAACTATATCCAGGACTTATGCATATAAACAAAAGTGTTCCCTTCTTGTTCAATTGATACCATCCAGGTTCCTCAATCCAGCTTTATTCTAGCTTTGGAAAGTTCATTTACTATCTTGTTCTTGTCCTTGTAGATATGTTATAAAGATATTTTTGAGAAAGTTGGGAACAGTGATTGTACTTTATTGAACAGGGGCTGTAAAGTAAAGTTTCTTAATGTATAATTTCCTTGTGCATCCATCCTATAACAAGAAGCAAATCACTATATATTTGAATATGTGAAACTCTTAAATCTTGAGTCAATTTCAAAATCGGTTTGAGGGCCATCAACTTCCAGTAGTTGTTTGGCTCCGGCCCAATACTAGATTTGAATTTTAGGCTATTATTTTGTGCTAGTTACAACATTCCTCCTGCTCCATCCCTAGGATGGGTCCCCTGCGAGATCCATCGAAGTATGACCATGGGATATTTCTATCTATTATATCTTCCACATGACCATTCAGTATGTTCATTACATTGCCTACTCATTTAGGATGTTTTGTCCTCAAAGCATAGAAAAAGTTAAGCCTTCATTTCGACTTGTAATGCTGTCTCATGATTCTTCATTCTGGAGTTGATGATGGTAGAGGGCATGAGAGTTGAGAGTCGAGACAATATGATGTTCAAAGTGTTGAGTAGGATTCTTCGCTGGTGAAAAGGTTTGACCAGCCTGATTCAATCCTTTGAGGAATTGTATTTTCATATGCTTCCCAACATGAACTTTAATTTTGAGACTCAGTTGTATTGGCATTAATATTCTTCAAAATATAGCTCAACTGTTTTTGTTGATGTTCATACACTGATTGGTTAAAGTATTGACTCATGTGATTAAAGATTTCGATAAGGTGTCATTGTAGCATGGTTTTTCCTTGTCATACTTGCAATGCTTTCTTGATTCACTTTTGGTATTAATTTTTCTTCATACACCTGTGTCACTTTGTCAATCACTAAATTTCCATTAGTAACAGGAAATGTCCATTGTTTGTACTTTGACATCTGAAGATATCCTTACTTCAATTGGATTTGTGTCTTGTCCCTTCTCAAACACATTTGTAACATGGTGTTTCCACACATTTTTGCACAATTTTGGCTAAGGGAAAGAACCCAACATTTTCGACTTAGGGACTTAGGAGGAAATTTGACTTAATTTGATTGCTAATGGAAGGTGGGGGCCACCCACGTGGGAATTCAAAGTAGTCCATTTGAATGGCTTGGAGGGAATTCAAATTGCTAGATGGAGGGGCTCACATGAGGCAAGTAAGACCTACAAAGATAAAAGGAGGAGGGAGCTCTCATTTGGATTCATTCTTACACCTTGCAATCAAAATTACTTGACTGTTCGCTCTGCTGCTTAGCTGAGTCAACCGGCTGTTTAGCCACAAATTTCTCAAGTGGGAGATTCAACCTCTACTTCGGGGGACCATCCATGCCCGCCCTAGAGAGGCAGTTCCATAAGTATTTCAGGAGTTCTGGGAGTGCATTACAACACTGCCATTCAGCCACAACAGGGAGTGCGTATTTCTGGCTAGCTGGAGAATACACAGGGGGAGTTTGGAGATATCAGTGATCAAGCAATTGCTAGGAAAGTTAGAGGACTAGGAGAGCAACAAAGGGCCAACCTTTCTTGTGAGTTTTGGAGCCAGTAGAGCTGTTAAAATTGGAAACTAGTGCCAATCTCCATGTGGGTCACCTTATTTATGGTAGCTGATATTTTTCTTGGATTCCTCTCTTTGCGAGGTGTAGGATTGATCTAAATATCATCCGATTTTGACATGTATTTATGGAGATATGAATTTATTTATATTTTTGACAATTTGTCAAGGTCGACTAGCTAGCAAAACAATGATTTTCACCCCCAACATAACCTCAACGTTGGATATAAAACGAGGAGACCTTGTGGCATTATTTCATCATCTCACTCATTCATGCATCTCGCTTGGGTACACATTTTTGGAGTTGTCTCTCTCACACGTGTGGAAGGACGAACCCTGTTTCTGATTAGGGCTGCGTTGACCGAGTTTGACCAGGGCTATAGGAAGGTATTGTGACCAGTGTTGACCAGTGTGGGGTCTTCCTTGACTGCAGATTAGTTGTGGCTGCTTCTCCTTGGCAGGACACAGATTTTGGCATGCAAACTGAGGTGATCTGACGTCATGTTTGACCAGCGTTGACTATCCTAAATGCTGGCTGCAGGTTGACTTCTGTTGACCTTCGTTTCAATGAGTTTTCAGACTGTTTTGGGTTGTCTCTTCTTGCTGTTGGAGGCCAAGTTGACTAGGATATTGACCACGCTGATTGGAGGTGAAATCTGATGTGTTTGACCAACTTTGACTTTGTCGGTTAGGTTTTTGCTGTTGCTGTCATAAAATTACAGAATTGTATATTTGTACCATCTCTCTCTCTGCTGAATTAATGAAGAATATAAGAAGAATTGATCAAGGGTTTACCTACATTGGGGTTTGTCCCTCGCTGGTGCCACATCTTGTGTCCTCTTGTCTTGGCTTGCCTTCTACTGTTTATGTTTATGTTCTATCTGCATTTTACTATCATGCTGATGTGATTGCTAATCTGGAAATTGATTTTGGGCTAACAAGAAATTTCAAGTAAATTGCTCTTAAGCATAGAACATACCAAATGTTAATAAGAGCCAACATCCCAGCCAATGTTGCACGAAGCGAGGACGAAATGGGGACGTTTTTTCGAAGCAGGGACGCGGAAGTGTCATTTTCCAAAAATCTAGGAAGCGAAGCGTTTGCTATATATATATATATATATATATATTATATTTATATTTTTTTGCATTTATACTCAAAACAAACATCCTAAATACCAAATTAGTTGTACAAAACATGAAAACATGCATATTTTTGCATAAATCAAGATAGATATGGCATCCATGATTCCATTGTAGTTACTAGTATGTACATCAATGATTAATATATTCGAACATCAACCATCTATATTCTACCAATTACAAACATACATCAAATTTTTAAGCATATTATAAAACATAAAACATTTAAGCATATTATAAAACATAAAACATAGAGCATATTAAAATTTATCTAGCAAGTGAGCAACTGTCAACATTTGTCATGTCCAAAATTCAAATAATAATGTTTACAAAATATGTCACTTGGTCACCGCCAAGACAAAAAAGGTTCAAATTCACAAGCCTACATGTCTAATGGTTAATGTATGACAAAAGTAGTAAATTGTGAATATATCTACTAATCTCTCCTCCTTCCACCACGAAGAAAATGTGGTGGCAGGCCTCCACGCGGTGGCAATGAAGAAGATGGTGCCTGTGGAAGTTGTGGCACTGAAACTGATGAAGACGAACCCCTTGCTGTTGGTTTTGAACCATGGAACCTAGGAACCAAGGGACCAAATGGGGGTGGCATCTCAACACGATCATCATCATCCTGGAATCGCTAAAAAAGTTCATACAAAAAACACTAGTTAACAAAAAAAATTAAAAACATGAATTAGAGAAATGCTTTATAAGGAAAATTCATACCACAATGGACATACCTAGATAAGAGCATCCTCTAATTGCTCTAATCGCAACACTCCATCCTCCAAATTGGGCTCTTGTCCCAAATATTAAGGTCTTTATTAGTCTTTGCATCATCACAGTAATGGGACAACAATCACAAGTTGTAATGAACATAAAACAAGCTCTCTGCCCGGTCTAAACTCAACCTTTTCCTTTTAACACTGTGGATGAAAGAATAAGAGCTCCAACACCTCTATGCAGAAGAAGAGTTTACCACCTGTGATAGCACCCCCAATGCCAAAGTCTGTAGAAGTGGAGTAGCCCCTCCATGCATGTTCCACCACTCAAGAGAAGAAAAAGTCTCCCGATCTCTAATTGCATGCATGCTCCCAAATGGACTAGTGTTAAGCGTATAGTTGCTCAACTGTTTCCGTACCATGGTAGCCTCCTCCTCATCAGGGACTAATTTACTTAATGCAATCATATATTTTTTGTGAACCTCTTGATCTTGGTGTGGTTTTCTCCTTGCTTCCCCCCCAGGTTCTGGTGTTGAAAGCCATGACGGATGATAATATTTATGTCTCAAAACATATGCTAATGCATGCAATGGAACGTTTGGCATTTCCCATCAGTTTTCCACCTCTGCACGAATATAATTGTACAAGGTGATATCCTTAGGTTCAACAATGTCTTTAATCTACCCAAACATGCTATCCATTTGCTCATACACCTCCCCAATTATTGGTCGATCTGAATCTCCAAACTTGATCATGTAATAAATTGGTTTGTGAATTGCAAAACATATTTAACCTGTGACCAAAAGTACATGTCAAGAATAGTGTCCTTGGCTACATTTGCACCATCTCTATCAGTGTTAATTTCATCCCATGTTTCAACACACACCATATTAGTTAAAGCTTGTCTCACCTTCACTAGCCGCCTAAAGGTGAGGTAGTAACTCGCAAATCTTATCTTTGCAAGTTTAAGCAACTGCAACTTGGAGTAAGTGCCATAGAAGTAGTTTACCCTTCTATGTCCTGTGATGAATTTAATGAGTTGCTTCCCTCTCTTGTAAAGCTCATTAATCCACCCACATTCTTTATGCTTCACAATATCATGCATCAAAAGGTTCAATGTGTGAACCAGGCACCTAGACCAAAAGATGTGTGGATGAGTACGCTCAATAATTTTTCTTGCTGCCTTACAATTTGCTACATTATCTATGATCACTTGAACCACATTATTCAGACCAACATCTTTGATTGATTGCAATAGGAGATTTGCAATGTTTTGTGAAGATGCACTGATGGAGGAGGAGTCATGACATGTAATAAATACTGCACCACTAGCAGAAACACCAAGAACATTTATCAAATGTTGGTTTCTAATATTTGTCCACCCATCTGATGCAATGGATACTCCACAATCTCCCCACTCATTTGTAAAATGTGTCAAAGCTCTTTGAACCTTTGCTTTTTTTCTTTCTAATAACACTGTTCAACTTTCTCATGGTTGGGGGACTTGTATCTTTTTGGGGCTTCATTGATGGCTTTTACCATTTCATGCCAATAGGGAGAGCGAAGCACGTTGAATGGTACACCGTAAACACAAAGAAATCGGACTATCTTTCGATCCACATCATCCCTCCCAACAACATTAAGGAAATCACCTATTGTTCTTTTACCTCTAGAGCTTCCAGAAGTACCATGAGGAGATGAGCCACCAAATCTAGAGGTTGCACTTGATTCAAAATGAGTTTTTGGTTTCTTGCTTTTTTGTTGTGCAACCTCCTCTATTTGGATGTATTTTCTTCTTTGTTCAAATGAAACGTTTGGGCAAATTTGTATCCCTACAACACTGTCCATCACCCCATAAAGATGCCTCCTCACACGGGTATATGAACCACTAAATGGTTTTCCTCCATGACAACCATGAGGGCACAAAAATTTGTAGCTTCCACCACCCTTTCCCCCATCAAGTTTGGTCACATAGTTCCACAAGGGTGTTAATGTAGCTTTCCCCTTTATTGTTTCAGTTTCCCCTTCAGGTTCAACTTCATCCCCTTCCTCTTCAAACCCTTCCTGCTCATCATACATTGGGTCACTCATATTGGGACCACTGTCCTCTTGTGCTTCTTTCCTTCTATTCTTACTCTCCCTTGCCATCATTAAAACCAAAAGTGGAATGATACATAGAAGCGAAAAGAACACCATCTTGGAATATGGATATAGGTGGTGGACAACTTGCAAGTAAATGAGCAAGTAGAAACAATGGGAAATAGTAGGAGAGGGAGGAGAAAAATACAAAAAAATGTCAAAAAAGTAAGGGAGTTTGGGGTTTTCACTTACCTCTTTAGCTCTTGTAGATGAAGTCCTCCAAGCTCCTACTCCAAGCTCCTCCTCCTTCACTCCTCCAAGCTCTCCTCTCTTCTCCTCTCTTCTCTTCTCCAACTCCCATAAATTCAAAGTGAGAAAATGAGAGATGAATGGGGGCTTCAATCCTTTCATTTCTCACCCTAACCCAAGGTGGACCCACTCCCAACAAGTTAACATACACAAAAAATAGCGATTTTTTGGCTGCGTAGCGGAAAAGGAGGAAGCGTGTACAGAATTGTACACGATCCGTACGCTTTGTCCTTTGAAGCGCGACGCTTCGTATGGCCGAAGCGCAGTATGAAACGCGCTTCGGAAAAATCAAAACGCGCTTCAGGCACACGCTTCCAGAATTTCCAGGAAGCGTGTTTATTAGTCTAAAACGCGTTTTGGACGACCCTTCCTCCACGCATCCGTATGGATTGCGTTTCAGGGTTTAGATCTGGGGGGGACGCTTCCTGCAACACTAATCCTAGCAATTCGAATTACTGGGCTTGGGGACAACGTAGAGGGCTAGCCAACAATTTCGTGGAGCTAAGGAGCAGGTGCCTAGGCTGGAAGCCCATCCAGGATGTTAGGGGATTGATAGCAAAGGCTAGCCCAACATTTTGGGTCCATTTCCAGGAGGATTTACAGGCAGGTTCCAGCAAGTTGAGTTTTGTAGTTGCAACTGAATTTGCCTCCAAGGGGATTGAATTTCTTTAGTCTAAACCAACCAAATTCCTTCATGGGGTTTTCTAGGTTTTCTGAGATGAGTCTGTGGTTAAAATCTAAGAATTTTCCGGATGCTATTTGGGCCTGAAATCCTAATTCGTATAATACGGTGAATTGCTAGTTAGCTGGGGAATTCACACCATTTTGTGAGTTCGACTTTGGCTCGGAGATGTGGCAAACCCTTTTTGGGTTTTTGTGGGTTTGGTCAAGGAGCTTGAGGTTAAATTTGCATCATTTTCTGAGCTTCAGAGGTGGAGTTTCTTGCAGTCACTTTTCAGACAACAGGCATTTTTTTGGGTAGCGCAGTGCAGATTGGTGCAGCAGTTGGGCAACCTTCAGCTCAACCATTTTCTCACCTGGGTTTGGTCATGCTTGTCCATTGAGACAAGTCGAGGTGCACGATCTGATTATTCATTGTATTTTTCCTTCAGAAAAGTAATAAGATGGCTTAGCAGGTCCTTATTTGTAGCATTTCCATGGGTGTTTAATGTGTATTTCGTTTTTATATTCTGTTGCACAGATTATTTACTTTATATGAATTGTATTCCTATTTAGGAACACTACAATGGTATTAGAACATGATCTTGGCCCAACTATGGGAAACTAGACAGAAGATGATGGAAGCTTTGGGTATGAGTGCACATTGACGGGTGAAACCAGAGACAAACCCATGGCTCAAGGGAAATCCAGTATGCAGAAATTTTGGGGTAGAATTCATTGGGACATGAGTGGTTGGCCTAGTTGAGGAGGGTGACAGAACAAACTGATCCTCACTCTTACAATAGAGACGTTAGAGGTGAGCAGGTTGTGGGGGTGCAACCATCTACATCATGCGGGGAAAGTCGACCAGATCAGGGCACCAGATCTCCTGAAAAGGAACAGATAGGACAGAGGCAGTTAGAGGGTGGGACCAGGGGGCACTTTTACTGGTGGAGACCTGACTTTAAATATCAGGAGCTGGAGGAGGAGGTTGAGCATGATGCTAAGAGCCCACAGGATGGTGAGGAGCACATCGATATACTTGGTGTGGCAAAGGAGTCACCTTTATTAGAGACCTCTTTGATAGCCCCAATTGACACCTTGGTGAAGAAGATAGAGCCTACACACAGAGTCATTTGTTGAGGAGGAGCCACCCATGGATGAGATGCCAACAGTTGCTGAGGTATCTGGAGCTATGACCGAGCTTACAGGCGATAGATGGCCACAATAGTTCCACTAGTTTCAGGCCGACCTTCTAGCATTTAAAAGGAAGGTCGCATTAGTGCATGAGGCTATTCTGCAGTAGAACGAGGAGCTGGAGGGCATGAGAGTGGTTTGTGCCGAGTCTACAACCAAATTGGCTCACGTTGGGGAGCGGTTGGATTCCCTACTGGTGCAAATAGAGTGCACGTTTGAGCATGAGAGCAACCCTCTTCAGGCATACATAAACAGGGTTGACAACACTATTAGGTTACCTTGGCCCATAGGACAAAGAGAGACAGAGCTACGTAGTAAGATTGTATGTATTGACCAGGATAGCGAGATGAGACAACTTGAGTTGCACAGGGTGCAACACCTACATGCTGGGGTTGTTCTATGTGCGGGAGTTCGTGCATTTGATCCCTCTCTTGGGGTTGAGTGTCTAGAGATTCTGAGTTGGTACCTGGTGGAGTGGACTATGGAGATGGTAGTGGACCCAGGTGGAGTGCAACAAGAGTTTCCAGGTACTAGGGATGTTGGAAGCCCCGACTGGCATTGGGATTTGGGAGGGAACACCTATCATTTCCCAGGTATATCGGTTGATTACGACCTAGAGGTTATAGTTGACCTAGCAGTCAAGTATGCACCTCTGCTTGGAGAGTTTCGGTCAGCACCAGTGGCCATCCAGTTTTTGGGCAGACTCCTTGGGTTGTCTTGGTATGATAATTGTGCATGGGGTCTCCAGATGATCAACATACTTTGGCAGGAGTTTGTCGTAGGAGGTGGCATTGGCAGGCCTCTAAACAGTGCCTTGTATGGAGCTGTGGATTGCTTGCATTTGTGGGAGACATAGAGGAGCAAAGCAATGGTGGCATCACTACTGACACCTCGGGAGGTTCACTTCTTGGATCCCTTAGGGAGGACTTGGAGGGGAGGTCCCCTCATCAGAGAGCATGGTGATGCGATAGTGGAGGTGATGATCCGAGTTGGATGCAAGCTGATGCATGTGGACACAACTTTAGGCCATCTCATTCAGGGATGGGTAGGAACATCTAGCATGGAGCAATGGTCTGTAGATGGGCATGGAGACGCATGGGTGTGTGTCGTAGTATGTTGGAGTGCGCTGTGGAGTGGGAGTGCCTCATATTGCATTGAGTACATGTGGGGAGTGGCAGGTACAGTGACACAGGCGGGACAAAGGACGGTACAAGATGGCATAGCCATAGCCGAGGGTATCTAGCGGTGTACAAGGGTAGGCCGCGGTGTAAAATGGCATGTCTAGGAGTATTGGGATGATCTGTGGTATGTATGGGTGTATAGTACTACACAACGAGGTCCTAGAGTGTTGCCTCCAGGGAGACCCTTGGATGGAAACACTTGGCATACCTTTGGGCATAGTTCACCCAGGATTGACGGGGACACAGATGAGAGATACTTGATGGTATCCGTGGGGATTCACATGCTTGACCGTCTTCTACATCCCTCCTAGGCGCAATTGATTTTGCTGTTGACTTTCTGCACTATGGGCATGGGCAACGGGGGACGAGGAGCTCACCCGAGATACTTGGGTGACATTCAACGCACTAGGGGGGAGACTTTTCTGTAGTGGCATTGGATTGGTGCGTCAGTTGATAGCCACAGGTTGGGGAATGAAGTGATCATTTGCATGGGTGGCATATCATTCATCACCAAGCCTAAGTCTAGGGAGATAGTCCCGAGGGAGACATGTCACTCTTTTCTCAGGGCATGTCGAGACCAAGCATGAGCAGAGTATAACGGGTATGATTGAGGTAGTTTCCCAGTATGTGCCCAGGCTCCAGACCTTATATTGACACATTATCGAGAGTGCGGATAGCAGACCCAGGGGAGATGGTTGGAAGGGACATGAAGGATCCACATACCTTGAGTCAATTACAAGTATTAGATACCCATCTTTTGGTTGCATTCAGGGGGTAGCTCTTTGTCACACGTGGCTTCCAACAATCATCGGTACTACATAGTGGTAGGCATAGGGCAGATTAGCATGCAGCAGATTAGCCAACGATATATGGAGTCTATATAGTGATCACATGCAGGGACTAGAGACGAGGGCTAGACGGATTCCATCGGTTGACAGGGCTATGTCGCAACAGCTCTGGCTATGGGATGCAGGGATTCTGTTGATCGATAGATCACTCGTGATGAGAGGAGTCGTGGTAGAGAGTGATATAGTTTGCTCTTGGGAGGAAAAATCCTTTGTTCATGGGGGTTAACAGAGGGTTTCATCATATCGGGAGGCAAACATTCATTGTTGCGGCATAGGTTCAAAGTTAGATTTGGATGGGTAGGCCTTGGTGCCATGGAGATGCCCAGGCAGGATGTGTCTCGCCTCTTTCAGTATTCCACCATCGAGTTCCAGGAGAGGAGGATACTGACTACGCACGATGGGGAGTATTACATAGTCAGAGTAGCGCATCGTCAGCATTGTGGCACCACTCTGGGACTAGCAGGGAACTGGGCATCACATCTCTTCATAGCTCAATAACCATTAGGGATGCGTCGACTACTTCACGAGGAGATCATACAAATCATCCATTGGGCTTTAGCGAGTCACTGATGGAGCAGGGGACTTTTGGTACTTTCACCGGGTAGGATAGTGAGTGGAGTGAGGGGAGCTTCATGTTGGATAGGATTGCCTAGGATCCTGGTATTGTAGGATTCTTTCATATCAGGACAGTGTAGAGGTCAGGCGTAATCCAGTGGCACATCTGGGACCCTGGCACATTTTGTAGTAACAGTGGGGAAGCAACAGTTAGAGAGGATGCTTGCTCAGGCATTGGTTGAGGACAAGCGATTTTTGGTACATTGGAGGAGCTTGCTAGATGAGGATGCCACCTTGGGAGGGTGAGCACATTTTGAAGCACATAGCTTTGAGGTTGCTTGAGGGCAAGCAACATTTGGGAGGGGAGGACTGTCATGCCCCTTCTCAAACACATTTGTAACAGGGTGTTTCCACACATTTTTGCACAATTTTGGCTAAGGGAAAGAACCCACTATTTTCGACTTAGGGACTTAGGAGGAAATTTGACTTAATTTGGTTGCTAGTGGAAGGTGGGGGCCACTCATGTGAGAACTCTAACTAATTCATTCAAATGGCTTGGAGGGAATTCGAAGTGCTGGATGGAGGGGTCCACATGAGGCAAGGAAGACCACAAATAGAAAAGGAGGAGGGAAATCTCATTTGGATTCATTCTTACACCTTGCAATCAAAATTAATTGACTGTTCGCTCTGCTATTTAGCTAAGTCAACCGACTGTTTAGCCACGAATATCTCAAGCAGGAGATTCAACCTCTACTTCGGGGGACCATTCGTGCCCGCCCTAGAGAGGCAGTGCCATAAGTATTTCAGGAGTTCTAGGTGTGCGTTACAACACTACGATTCAGCCACAACAGGTAGTGTGTATTTCTGGCTAGCTAGAGAATAAACGGGGGAGTTTGGAGCTATTAGTGACCAAGCAATTGCCGAGAGAGTTAGAGGATTGGGAGAGCAGCAAAGGGCCAACCTTTCTTGTGAGTTTTGGAGCCAACAGAGCCAACATCCTAGCAGTTCAAATTACTGGGCTTGGGGACAACATAGAGGGCTAGCCAACACTTTTGTGGAGCTGAGGAGCAGGTGCCATAGGTCGGAAGCCCATTGGGGAAGTCAGGGAATTCATAGTTGAGGCCAACCCAACGCTTTGGGTCCATTTTCGGGAGGATTTATAGGCAGATTCCAACACGCCGAGTTTTGTAGTTGCAGCTGAAGCTGGGATCCAAGGGGGTCAAATTTCAGAAGTCTAAACTAGCCAAATTCCTTTGTGGGTTTTTCTGGGTTTCCTGGGAGGAATCCATGGTTAAAATTTCAGAATTTTCCGGATGCTATTCAGGCTTGAAATCATAATTTGTATAGTAGGGCGAATTCCTAGTTAGCTAGGAAATTCACACCATTTTGTGGGTTCGATTGTGCCTTGGAGATAGGCCAAACCCTTCTTGGGTTTTTTTGGGTTTTGGTCAAGGAGATTGAGGTTAAATTTGTAGCATTTTATGAGCTTCGGAGGTGGAGTTTCTTGCAATCCCTTTTCAGCCAGCAGGCAGTTTTCTAGGCAGCGCAGTGCAAATTGGTGCAACACTTGGGCAGCCTTCAGTTTAGCCATTTTCTCACCTGGTTTTGGTCATGCTTGTCCATTGAGACAAGCCCACATGCACCATCTTATTATCCATTGTATTTTGCCTTCAGAAAAGTAATAAAATGGCTCAACAGTTCCTTATTTGTAGCATTTCCATGAGTGTTTAATGTGTATTTCGTTTTTATATTCTGCTGCACAGATTATTTGCTTTATATCACTTGTATTCCTATTTAGGAACACTAGGATTTGCATCTTTCTGGGTTGTGATGTTGATTGGATATGTATCGGTTTCTTTCTCCATGACTTGGATTATTATGTCTAATGATTTCTCTAGTTCCATAGGTTTCATCATTCTTTCTTTATTAATTGATGCTTCTTTCTTGGTAAGTTGCTCTAACTTGTTTTGTAGCAACTTGTTATCATTCTTTAGCTTCTTAATTTGTTAAGTAAGCTTTGTATTGATCTCTCAAGCAGGCAAGTTCTCCATTATTTCTTGACTTCACGGCTTTCTTTTGATTTGTTCAAGCAACCTCTATTTAAGGTCCCTTAAGTGAGAATTTTCTTCATTTTTTCTGATAAACTCTTGTTGAGCTTCTCCTTGAGATCTCGATTCTCCTATTCTAACATTTGATCTCTTTGCAACATATCTTTTGACTGCTTGATATTTGCGAGTAGTTTTCGACTATGGCCTTTGAGCCGAGAAATTTCTTCATCTTTTCTAATAATTCATTGCTAACTATATTCTCAAGATTGTTGTTTTTTCTTGTTGTTTTTCTAGTTTGTCTAATTTTTTTTAATTTGTGACTACATTTGCATGTCATTTAGATATTCCATTATTGTGAAAATTCTATAACAATATGGGCAAACACCATTTTGATTTTTTATGTACGGCAAACATTAACACTATTTTGCACAAAAAGGATATTTCATCGAAAAGGTGGAATTATTTGTGGGCTTCATAATTCATGATCTCTTATTTGATGATTAGTTGGTAGCGGAATGCAAAGGTTCCTCTATAATATTTGAATAGTACATTTTTGAACTAAAGCTTCCTTATTACTAATTTGACGTATATGGTTGAGGACCCCACTATAATTACCTCGACTTTATTGAGATGTAAATTATAACTTCACTTAATGTACCCTTTATTTGGAAATGATTTAAGAGCTTGGTGCCTTTTTGTTAGCTTTCTAATAACCTAAGTCACCTGACACGGGGATTCGGGATTTGTAGGATACGGGGATTCGAGTGTCGGATTCGGACAAGTGGACCCCCTGGAACAGGACATGTAGGATTCTTTATATATATTTTTATATATATATATATTAAAAATTAGATATTTCTTACCACAAATTTCTAATTAATGATACAAATTCATTGATTTCAAACATAGATCTTCATCTAGATGTTAGTTTTACTATAATGTAGATAGGTTCCCAACAATTTTACTCATTAGATTCTAAACCACATAATGTTAATAGCATGGACAAATCAATGAATCATGCATACAAAGAATCACTGGCGGTGGAGACATTGGTGGCAAAATGCAATGTTAAAAGATAACATGTCTAATGGTAAAGATATTATGATATCTAAGGCTGTGCTAAAATAATATAATATATACTTCGACTTCAGTAATCTGATTCTGTCCACACTTAGTCAGTGTTATTAGAACCAAAACCAACCAACAGTCAGACTGGTACAGACCCAGAACAGGCCCATGAACCAGTCTACTCAAAAAACACAAAATATGCTAAATTTAATGATTCACACACACACACACACACACACACACACATAGGTATATCTTAACCATTAGGCACCAATATGTAAAGTTTGCGCATTTCAGGGTTTGGGAGTGAGGAGGAAGGGTTTTCTCTTTTCCCCTTATTTTTCATTCCCCTCCCCAAAACCACTGGTGTTCCCACAGTCCATTAGTGTGTGAATTGGTGTGAACCTGTTGGTGTCTGTACCAAACTAGTTGTGAATGGGTTTGAACTAGCCCCCTGATCTGGTTCAACCACTGGTTTGAAGACTAAACATTTGTACTAGTGTGGATCAACTGGTCCTGATAACACTCCTTGGTAGTGCAATCTTGACAAGGACTAAAATAAATTGAGTCTTGAAAAATCCTTATGGGTACATAGATGCCATTCTAACAAAAATAACCCTCATAAACCCTCACAAACCTCATAAACCCTCCCTCATAAACCTCATAAACCCTCACTTTTTTGGGATTCGAATCCCAAAATTGGGACACGATATGTCCTAATGGGACATGACCAGGATTCAATTGTGTCCCGTTAGGACACATTGTGTCCCATTTTTGGATTCGAATTCCCATTGAATTGTGTCGAATTCGTGGGATTTGGACACGTGGCCTATTTTGGACAAATCCGGTTTCAGAGCTAATAAATAATTGCTAATTTGATAAAAATATTGCAATGAAGAAACTCAAAACTAAACTCCAAACACATTCACTAAATATGCTAAGTATTCTAACAAATAATGGCAGCGAAAAAAAAATCATGAAGACACAAGCACACAATAAACAATACACCAAAAACTACCCAGGAAACCCAAGTAGGGAAAACTTGCCAACTTGTATATTCTATTATTATTCTTAGCAAAAGTTTCAGAAATTGATTACAAATACTGGGAAAAATTCCCTTCAATTCGTTGATCCACAAAACATTGATTTGTGTTGCTCTAACCAACTCGACCTTCTTACATGCACAATTATTATAGGCTAGTGCACAAATGCTACAAGCTCAATTGACACCTCTACGCAAAGCTAACTTGGCCCTAAAAGAGAAACATGTTGGTTGTAGAAAATCTGAGGCAATTTGACCACTCTTCTCTACCCTAATGCATGGATTTGGAAAATCTCCTTTGCTGAGCTGAACACACAATCTCTAGTGCATAATCTGATTAGCCAAGTTTGTGCCATTTTTATAAAATCGAAATGACCCATCAACTAAAGTTGTACTGGTCTATCAACTCAAGTTGAATTGGCCCATCAACTCCATGAATAGCTGAGATTGATTTACTTTATTTTTGACTATAGGAAAATTAGAAATTTCCTAAGTCGAAATTAAGAGAAAGTATAATTGCGCCTTAGTTTCACTCATGGTTACCTTTGCCAAATTTAGCACACTTTTAAATTTAACAAAACCTTACCATCTCTAACTTCAATTAACACTCCATCTTAGAGAGGAAGTTGTTTTGTACTACACCCAATTTATTTATGAAATAGATGAATCTCCCTCTTGCTAATGCCTTGGTCAAGATATCTGCTATTTGCTCCTATGTAGGCACGTATTGAAGTCTTACTTTACCCCTCTAAACACAATCGTTGGTATGGTGGTACCAGATCTCGATGTGCTTGGAGCAGTCATGAAACACTGGATTTTTAGAGAGCTTAATGCAACTCTGATTATCGCAATTTATGACTGTGGGCTCCAACCTCTGACTAAACAACTTGACAAGTAGCTTCCTTAACCAAATAGCCCCACAAGCTGCCAAGCCGATAGCCATATACTTAGCCTCAGCTGAACTCAGTGCCATTGAGCTCTGCTTCTTGTTGAGAAGAAGTGGGGAGACATCGAGCTGTAGTCAGACAAACTACAAGCGATGAGGGGCAGGATCCTCGAGGTACCCAACCTCTTTGATTATACCTTGCTACGGGAGCCCCAAAGAGGAGTAGCAGGATTGGTGGATGTCGGTAGAGACGGATGCGAATGGAGTGACAGAGAGTGCTACAGTGCAGGAGTCCCCAGACAACGCGAGGCTAGCAGGCTGCAACAGTGCGAGAGGCACGAGAGTGTTACATGAGTGTAGGAGAGCACAGAGAGGTGTGCAATGGTCAGTAGAGGGAGCACTTGTTAGCGATAGAGGGAGCTTCAGCATTGAGAGTGTTTCTAGAATGACAGGGATGTCATAGATTAGTTGGATCAGTTACTTGCTTCTAGTAACTGAGTTGCAGAGCAGGAGCAGTATGCAGGAGCACGATGCAACATGAGGAGAAGGGGGATGCGGTGTTGGGAGGATGGACCAGTAGCAACACAGATGCAGAGGGAGCTGCTGTACGGATGAAACAATGGCAGTGGCAGGGCCATGGGTAGCAGTATAGGATGCAATAGTGCAGAGGATGTTGGGCGGGGAGGCCTAGCATCAACATAGGGATCGATGCTGGACAATCAGGGTGATACTCAATGAGTATTACTAGAGCACAGTCCTCGCTAACAGGGAGTGTTGATTTGGGGTAGCATCAGATGTGCTCTAGCCATGAAACTTGGTGGAGAGGCTAAATCATATGATGTCTCCAAGACCCATAAATGGTTTGGACAGATTGTACCCAGTTTGGGAGATATTAAAATAATTAATATTTTTAATGGAGTTCCTAAGTCTAAACTTAGGAAAAATAAAATATTAGGGTGTATTAATATAAAACTGGGTTAAAAGGGTCCAAAAGTAATGGATCAAGCCAATTCTAATCTTAGTCGTTGATTAAAAATTTAATCTTGGCAGTTGATGGACCAACGAGAAAAGTATAAGAAGAGGCTTGAGGGTTAGTTGGAGAACACACCAGAGTGATCGGTCATTCTATTCTATAGAGCGGGGTTCGCTAAGAGAGATAAAATCAGTGATCAACAGCGAGGGGCAGTGAATACACAACAAAGAGGCAGAGTTGGTACCAGAGAGACAACGCAAAGCCCAGAGAGGTTGACGCAGAGGCAGCTGGAGGCTATGCAGAGGCAGCCACGAGTTGCGTAGAGCCAAGAGAGGCCACTATGTGAGATGCAAGGGGTCTAGGCGCTAACGCAGAAGCTCCAAAAGTTGATGTAGAGGCTAGCAGAGCTGATGCAAGGCCAAGAGGCAACGTTGGGAGGATTTCGTGGGATAGATTGGGAGATGGTGAGTCAGATAGGGTGACGCAGTCCCTATCAGAGTGACGCAGAGCAGTGAAAGTTGCAATTGTTTCTGTGGGATCGTTCATCTGGTGGTTAATAAGCCAAAATATCTGTCTACGAGCAGAGGTACTACTGCTGAGGGCATTCTTTGTTGGGTGAGCCATTTCTGGCACCCTGGTTGTATTCTGAAAGCTGCATAATAATAAAACCCTCTGAATCGCTGCGCTAGTGTTCCAGCATTGGGTTTTTCTAGGGACAATGGTCCAAAAATAACGGTGTCACTTGTGTGCTTGTTTTCTTTCAGTTGACGATCTATAGATGTTGATACTGTACTTGTGTTTATTTTTAGTGATTACATGGTGAATAAATTGTTAAGTAATTGACTAAGTGGGAAGAAATAAATCAGATAGTACAAGAAGAATTTCTAACTGGTTAAACTTAGAAATTCCAACACATTGGAGTCAGACGTATCTCCCTTATTCTTATTCCTTGGACACTGGTTCGCATAATGACCCAGTTCCCTACAGTTGAACTACTTTATCTTGGAGAGGTCCTTTTTCTTCCTTTTCTTTTGTTTCCCCGTAGATGCCAGAGCTGCATCCTCTTCCTCTTCTTTCTTGATCTGGACTCCTTTGTTGCTACTTCCCGTCTTGGATAGCTGCTTAATAAGCCAAAATATCTGTCTACGAGCAGAGGTACTACTGCTGAGGGCATTCTTTGTTGGGTGAGCCATTTCTGGCACCCTGGTTGTATTCTGAAAGCTGCATAATAATAAAACCCTCTGAATCGCTGCGCTAGTGTTCCAGCATTGGGTTTTTCTAGGGACAATGGTCCAAAAATAACGGTGTCACTTGTGTGCTTGTTTTCTTTCAGTTGACGATCTATAGATGTTGATACTGTACTTGTGTTTATTTTTAGTGATTACATGGTGAATAAATTGTTAAGTAATTGACTAAGTGGGAAGAAATAAATCAGATAGTACAAGAAGAATTTCTAACTGGTTAAACTTAGAAATTCCAACACATTGGAGTCAGACGTATCTCCCTTATTCTTATTCCTTGGACACTGGTTCGCATAATGACCCAGTTCCCTACAGTTGAACTACTTTATCTTGGAGAGGTCCTTTTTCTTCCTTTTCTTTTGTTTCCCCGTAGATGCCAGAGCTGCATCCTCTTCCTCTTCTTTCTTGATCTGGACTCCTTTGTTGCTACTTCCCGTCTTGGATAGCTGCTTGATTTCTTCTTGGTGAAGAGTTGCCCACAATTCTTCCCAAATTGGAAGATTTGCCCTGCCCAGAATGCGTAGACGAATGTCTCCCACTCCTCGGAGACTGCATTTATAGTGCTCCTCACCATCATATCCTGATTCGATGTGGCCTCTATGGAAGTCAATTTGTCCCGGATCTCCTTCAATCTACCGAGGAAGTGATCTATCTGCTCCCCCTTCTACATCTGGTATGACCACAACTGATTCTCAAGTAACATCTTCCTCTGCACGGAAGTATGCTGGTACAACATCTTCAAGGTGTCCCACATTTCTTTTGCCATTTCCTTCTCGGCAATATGCTGGACCACATGATCCTTGAACCCATCAAGGATTATGCATGTTGCCTTGGCCATTGATTCCTTGTACTTTTCATTGTCAGCTGGGTCAACTGGGATAGCCACTGTTCTCAAGGTGAAGGCCTTGATCCGATGTCTATCTAGAATGGACAGGATGCTGGCCTTCCAGACCACAAAGTTGGACGCCCTGTCCAGCTTGTCCTGATCCCTCAGTTCATTCATGGCCATCTCTCTGCTCTTCCTTTCGACGCCTCTGAGTGTCTACTTCCCGTCGGGAAGTTCTCTACTAGATTCTCTCTGAGTCTCGATTTCCCTCCTGGAAATCCTCCTGCCAACCGACGAATCACATCTCTCTGATCCTATGGTCCTGCAACATTGATATGGATTCCTTGGCTAGAAATCTGCCTAGGTAGCGACTCCCTCTACCTTGGTTTTGCCCCGTTAGGTACTGTTTTGTCTCGGCAGCAACAACACCCCACCAGCTTCACTCCCCGCAGTATGCCCACCACTTCCTATGCCCCAACAACTGAAGGACTGATCCTCTAGGCTCTGCACAATCCCGACACTGGCTGAAATGCTCTCATAGCCAACTATGTCAACCCTCATGGTCTCTACATGGCTCTTTGTGAGCTCCTTCTGCCCTCCTCAATATCTGCGCTGGCCTTTCTCTAGGCTGAACTAATGACCCAGTCCCTCTGTGTCAACCCTTCTCTATTGCTTTCTGCTAGGAACAACTTCTGTCACTCGGGACAACTGTTTCTGCTGCAAATGCTCTGATTCGATTGGTGCCTTCAGCTCTCCTGTGATCTACAACCACGCTCTGATACCATGTTGAAATTTCTAAATCTAAAACAACAGAAATTCTTCCTGCATTGTTAGGTTTATTTCACCTACTTGTTTATTTCTAAACAAGTTATTTTACCATATAAATATCGAAAATAAACACAAATGCAGTCTCAACCATCTACAAATCATCAATTGAAAATAACAGACAAACACACAAGGGACATCGTTATTTTTGGACAATCGTCCTTGGAAAAACCCAACTTGGGAAAACCGGTGCAGTAGTTCTGAGGGTTTTATTATTAAGCTGCTTTCTTGAGTACAACTAGGGTGCCAAATTGGTCACCCAACAGAGATATCTATCTGGCAGTAATACCTCTTTTCGGAAGTAGATATTTAGCAACTTTGCTCCACGAAAATCTCTCCAATGCTTCTTTGAGGCTTTGTGTCAGCCCTCCTGGTCTTTGCGTCACTCTGAAACCCCTTGCATTAGCCTTTCGCTGCTCTGCACTAGCTCTCTGGCTTTTTGCGTCACCCACGCAGGCCTTGCTAGCCTCTACACAGTCATTCTGGCCCTCT
>APFE030698191.1:85899-110251 GCA_000404065.3 Pinus taeda | reverse complement strand
GAGATCTCGATTCTCCTATTCTAACATTTGATCTCTTTGCAACATATCTTTTGACTGCTTGATATTTGCGAGTAGTTTTCGACTATGGCCTTTGAGCCGAGAAATTTCTTCATCTTTTCTAATAATTCATTGCTAACTATATTCTCAAGATTGTTGTTTTTTCTTGTTGTTTTTCTAGTTTGTCTAATTTTTTTTAATTTGTGACTACATTTGCATGTCATTTAGATATTCCATTATTGTGAAAATTCTATAACAATATGGGCAAACACCATTTTGATTTTTTATGTACGGCAAACATTAACACTATTTTGCACAAAAAGGATATTTCATCGAAAAGGTGGAATTATTTGTGGGCTTCATAATTCATGATCTCTTATTTGATGATTAGTTGGTAGCGGAATGCAAAGGTTCCTCTATAATATTTGAATAGTACATTTTTGAACTAAAGCTTCCTTATTACTAATTTGACGTATATGGTTGAGGACCCCACTATAATTACCTCGACTTTATTGAGATGTAAATTATAACTTCACTTAATGTACCCTTTATTTGGAAATGATTTAAGAGCTTGGTGCCTTTTTGTTAGCTTTCTAATAACCTAAGTCACCTGACACGGGGATTCGGGATTTGTAGGATACGGGGATTCGAGTGTCGGATTCGGACAAGTGGACCCCCTGGAACAGGACATGTAGGATTCTTTATATATTTTAATTTTTATATATAATATATTAAATTAGATATTTCTTACCAAATTCTAATAATGATACAAATATCATGTTTCAAACATAGATCTTATCTAGATGTAGTTACTATATATGTAGATAGGTTCCCAACAATTTTACTCATTAGATTCTAAACCACATAATGTTAATAGCATGGACAAATCAATGAATCATGCATACAAAGAATCACTGGCGGTGGAGACATTGGTGGCAAAATGCAATGTTAAAAGATAACATGTCTAATGGTAAAGATATTATGATATCTAAGGCTGTGCTAAAATAATATAATATATACTTCGACTTCAGTAATCTGATTCTGTCCACACTTAGTCAGTGTTATTAGAACCAAAACCAACCAACAGTCAGACTGGTACAGACCCAGAACAGGCCCATGAACCAGTCTACTCAAAAAACACAAAATATGCTAAATTTAATGATTCACACACACACACACACACACACACACACATAGGTATATCTTAACCATTAGGCACCAATATGTAAAGTTTGCGCATTTCAGGGTTTGGGAGTGAGGAGGAAGGGTTTTCTCTTTTCCCCTTATTTTTCATTCCCCTCCCCAAAACCACTGGTGTTCCCACAGTCCATTAGTGTGTGAATTGGTGTGAACCTGTTGGTGTCTGTACCAAACTAGTTGTGAATGGGTTTGAACTAGCCCCCTGATCTGGTTCAACCACTGGTTTGAAGACTAAACATTTGTACTAGTGTGGATCAACTGGTCCTGATAACACTCCTTGGTAGTGCAATCTTGACAAGGACTAAAATAAATTGAGTCTTGAAAAATCCTTATGGGTACATAGATGCCATTCTAACAAAAATAACCCTCATAAACCCTCACAAACCTCATAAACCCTCCCTCATAAACCTCATAAACCCTCACTTTTTTGGGATTCGAATCCCAAAATTGGGACACGATATGTCCTAATGGGACATGACCAGGATTCAATTGTGTCCCGTTAGGACACATTGTGTCCCATTTTTGGATTCGAATTCCCATTGAATTGTGTCGAATTCGTGGGATTTGGACACGTGGCCTATTTTGGACAAATCCGGTTTCAGAGCTAATAAATAATTGCTAATTTGATAAAAATATTGCAATGAAGAAACTCAAAACTAAACTCCAAACACATTCACTAAATATGCTAAGTATTCTAACAAATAATGGCAGCGAAAAAAAAATCATGAAGACACAAGCACACAATAAACAATACACCAAAAACTACCCAGGAAACCCAAGTAGGGAAAACTTGCCAACTTGTATATTCTATTATTATTCTTAGCAAAAGTTTCAGAAATTGATTACAAATACTGGGAAAAATTCCCTTCAATTCGTTGATCCACAAAACATTGATTTGTGTTGCTCTAACCAACTCGACCTTCTTACATGCACAATTATTATAGGCTAGTGCACAAATGCTACAAGCTCAATTGACACCTCTACGCAAAGCTAACTTGGCCCTAAAAGAGAAACATGTTGGTTGTAGAAAATCTGAGGCAATTTGACCACTCTTCTCTACCCTAATGCATGGATTTGGAAAATCTCCTTTGCTGAGCTGAACACACAATCTCTAGTGCATAATCTGATTAGCCAAGTTTGTGCCATTTTTATAAAATCGAAATGACCCATCAACTAAAGTTGTACTGGTCTATCAACTCAAGTTGAATTGGCCCATCAACTCCATGAATAGCTGAGATTGATTTACTTTATTTTTGACTATAGGAAAATTAGAAATTTCCTAAGTCGAAATTAAGAGAAAGTATAATTGCGCCTTAGTTTCACTCATGGTTACCTTTGCCAAATTTAGCACACTTTTAAATTTAACAAAACCTTACCATCTCTAACTTCAATTAACACTCCATCTTAGAGAGGAAGTTGTTTTGTACTACACCCAATTTATTTATGAAATAGATGAATCTCCCTCTTGCTAATGCCTTGGTCAAGATATCTGCTATTTGCTCCTATGTAGGCACGTATTGAAGTCTTACTTTACCCCTCTAAACACAATCGTTGGTATGGTGGTACCAGATCTCGATGTGCTTGGAGCAGTCATGAAACACTGGATTTTTAGAGAGCTTAATGCAACTCTGATTATCGCAATTTATGACTGTGGGCTCCAACCTCTGACTAAACAACTTGACAAGTAGCTTCCTTAACCAAATAGCCCCACAAGCTGCCAAGCCGATAGCCATATACTTAGCCTCAGCTGAACTCAGTGCCATTGAGCTCTGCTTCTTGTTGAGAAGAAGTGGGGAGACATCGAGCTGTAGTCAGACAAACTACAAGCGATGAGGGGCAGGATCCTCGAGGTACCCAACCTCTTTGATTATACCTTGCTACGGGAGCCCCAAAGAGGAGTAGCAGGATTGGTGGATGTCGGTAGAGACGGATGCGAATGGAGTGACAGAGAGTGCTACAGTGCAGGAGTCCCCAGACAACGCGAGGCTAGCAGGCTGCAACAGTGCGAGAGGCACGAGAGTGTTACATGAGTGTAGGAGAGCACAGAGAGGTGTGCAATGGTCAGTAGAGGGAGCACTTGTTAGCGATAGAGGGAGCTTCAGCATTGAGAGTGTTTCTAGAATGACAGGGATGTCATAGATTAGTTGGATCAGTTACTTGCTTCTAGTAACTGAGTTGCAGAGCAGGAGCAGTATGCAGGAGCACGATGCAACATGAGGAGAAGGGGGATGCGGTGTTGGGAGGATGGACCAGTAGCAACACAGATGCAGAGGGAGCTGCTGTACGGATGAAACAATGGCAGTGGCAGGGCCATGGGTAGCAGTATAGGATGCAATAGTGCAGAGGATGTTGGGCGGGGAGGCCTAGCATCAACATAGGGATCGATGCTGGACAATCAGGGTGATACTCAATGAGTATTACTAGAGCACAGTCCTCGCTAACAGGGAGTGTTGATTTGGGGTAGCATCAGATGTGCTCTAGCCATGAAACTTGGTGGAGAGGCTAAATCATATGATGTCTCCAAGACCCATAAATGGTTTGGACAGATTGTACCCAGTTTGGGAGATATTAAAATAATTAATATTTTTAATGGAGTTCCTAAGTCTAAACTTAGGAAAAATAAAATATTAGGGTGTATTAATATAAAACTGGGTTAAAAGGGTCCAAAAGTAATGGATCAAGCCAATTCTAATCTTAGTCGTTGATTAAAAATTTAATCTTGGCAGTTGATGGACCAACGAGAAAAGTATAAGAAGAGGCTTGAGGGTTAGTTGGAGAACACACCAGAGTGATCGGTCATTCTATTCTATAGAGCGGGGTTCGCTAAGAGAGATAAAATCAGTGATCAACAGCGAGGGGCAGTGAATACACAACAAAGAGGCAGAGTTGGTACCAGAGAGACAACGCAAAGCCCAGAGAGGTTGACGCAGAGGCAGCTGGAGGCTATGCAGAGGCAGCCACGAGTTGCGTAGAGCCAAGAGAGGCCACTATGTGAGATGCAAGGGGTCTAGGCGCTAACGCAGAAGCTCCAAAAGTTGATGTAGAGGCTAGCAGAGCTGATGCAAGGCCAAGAGGCAACGTTGGGAGGATTTCGTGGGATAGATTGGGAGATGGTGAGTCAGATAGGGTGACGCAGTCCCTATCAGAGTGACGCAGAGCAGTGAAAGTTGCAATTGTTTCTGTGGGATCGTTCATCTGGTGGTTAATAAGCCAAAATATCTGTCTACGAGCAGAGGTACTACTGCTGAGGGCATTCTTTGTTGGGTGAGCCATTTCTGGCACCCTGGTTGTATTCTGAAAGCTGCATAATAATAAAACCCTCTGAATCGCTGCGCTAGTGTTCCAGCATTGGGTTTTTCTAGGGACAATGGTCCAAAAATAACGGTGTCACTTGTGTGCTTGTTTTCTTTCAGTTGACGATCTATAGATGTTGATACTGTACTTGTGTTTATTTTTAGTGATTACATGGTGAATAAATTGTTAAGTAATTGACTAAGTGGGAAGAAATAAATCAGATAGTACAAGAAGAATTTCTAACTGGTTAAACTTAGAAATTCCAACACATTGGAGTCAGACGTATCTCCCTTATTCTTATTCCTTGGACACTGGTTCGCATAATGACCCAGTTCCCTACAGTTGAACTACTTTATCTTGGAGAGGTCCTTTTTCTTCCTTTTCTTTTGTTTCCCCGTAGATGCCAGAGCTGCATCCTCTTCCTCTTCTTTCTTGATCTGGACTCCTTTGTTGCTACTTCCCGTCTTGGATAGCTGCTTGATTTCTTCTTGGTGAAGAGTTGCCCACAATTCTTCCCAAATTGGAAGATTTGCCCTGCCCAGAATGCGTAGACGAATGTCTCCCACTCCTCGGAGACTGCATTTATAGTGCTCCTCACCATCATATCCTGATTCGATGTGGCCTCTATGGAAGTCAATTTGTCCCGGATCTCCTTCAATCTACCGAGGAAGTGATCTATCTGCTCCCCCTTCTACATCTGGTATGACCACAACTGATTCTCAAGTAACATCTTCCTCTGCACGGAAGTATGCTGGTACAACATCTTCAAGGTGTCCCACATTTCTTTTGCCATTTCCTTCTCGGCAATATGCTGGACCACATGATCCTTGAACCCATCAAGGATTATGCATGTTGCCTTGGCCATTGATTCCTTGTACTTTTCATTGTCAGCTGGGTCAACTGGGATAGCCACTGTTCTCAAGGTGAAGGCCTTGATCCGATGTCTATCTAGAATGGACAGGATGCTGGCCTTCCAGACCACAAAGTTGGACGCCCTGTCCAGCTTGTCCTGATCCCTCAGTTCATTCATGGCCATCTCTCTGCTCTTCCTTTCGACGCCTCTGAGTGTCTACTTCCCGTCGGGAAGTTCTCTACTAGATTCTCTCTGAGTCTCGATTTCCCTCCTGGAAATCCTCCTGCCAACCGACGAATCACATCTCTCTGATCCTATGGTCCTGCAACATTGATATGGATTCCTTGGCTAGAAATCTGCCTAGGTAGCGACTCCCTCTACCTTGGTTTTGCCCCGTTAGGTACTGTTTTGTCTCGGCAGCAACAACACCCCACCAGCTTCACTCCCCGCAGTATGCCCACCACTTCCTATGCCCCAACAACTGAAGGACTGATCCTCTAGGCTCTGCACAATCCCGACACTGGCTGAAATGCTCTCATAGCCAACTATGTCAACCCTCATGGTCTCTACATGGCTCTTTGTGAGCTCCTTCTGCCCTCCTCAATATCTGCGCTGGCCTTTCTCTAGGCTGAACTAATGACCCAGTCCCTCTGTGTCAACCCTTCTCTATTGCTTTCTGCTAGGAACAACTTCTGTCACTCGGGACAACTGTTTCTGCTGCAAATGCTCTGATTCGATTGGTGCCTTCAGCTCTCCTGTGATCTACAACCACGCTCTGATACCATGTTGAAATTTCTAAATCTAAAACAACAGAAATTCTTCCTGCATTGTTAGGTTTATTTCACCTACTTGTTTATTTCTAAACAAGTTATTTTACCATATAAATATCGAAAATAAACACAAATGCAGTCTCAACCATCTACAAATCATCAATTGAAAATAACAGACAAACACACAAGGGACATCGTTATTTTTGGACAATCGTCCTTGGAAAAACCCAACTTGGGAAAACCGGTGCAGTAGTTCTGAGGGTTTTATTATTAAGCTGCTTTCTTGAGTACAACTAGGGTGCCAAATTGGTCACCCAACAGAGATATCTATCTGGCAGTAATACCTCTTTTCGGAAGTAGATATTTAGCAACTTTGCTCCACGAAAATCTCTCCAATGCTTCTTTGAGGCTTTGTGTCAGCCCTCCTGGTCTTTGCGTCACTCTGAAACCCCTTGCATTAGCCTTTCGCTGCTCTGCACTAGCTCTCTGGCTTTTTGCGTCACCCACGCAGGCCTTGCTAGCCTCTACACAGTCATTCTGGCCCTCTGCGTAGCCTCCTCAATCTTTGCGCTTGTCCTTCGGCACTATCTCTGCCTCTCGGCTATGCACTCACTGCCCCTCGCTGCAACTCAGATCACTTGTTCGAATTTTCTCAGGAAACCCTGCTCCAGAAAATCGAATTGACTAATCAATCTTGGTGTATTCTTCAACTGACCCTCAAGCCTGCCCTTATACCTTTTCTGTTGAGTTTTCAACGGTCGAGATTACATCTCTAATCAACAGTTAAGATTAGATTTGGCTTGATCCATGTCCTTTAGAACCTTCTAACCCAGTTTTATATTAATACCCATTAATATTTCATTTTTCCTAAGTTTAGACTTAGGAACTCCATTAAAAATATTAATTATTTTAATAGCTCTTTAACTAGGTAGAATCTGCCCAAACCTTTCTAGGTCTTGGAGATATCATCTGCTTTAGCTTCACCAATTTTCATTGCTGGAGCACTTCCGATGCTACCCCAAATCAACAGTGTTGTCACAATAGATGGTGATTGGTTGACTAGTCTTTATGTTGACATCTTTCAATGCTTCCTTCATCCACAGTATTTGTGTTCAACAGTGTGCAACAACTATATATGAAACTTCAACTGTGGAGAGAGATATAGAAGATTGTTTTTTGCTGAGCAAAGATACTAGACAATCTCCCATGAAGAATGCAATTCCGCTGGTACTTTTTTGATCATCTATGCTTCCAGCCCAATCAACATCGGTGTAAGCTATCACGGTAAGAGTTGTGCTTTTGGGATACCATAGACCAAAATCAGGAGTACCTTTCAAGTATCTGAGAATTCTCTTCACAGCCAACAAATGGGATTGCTTAGGAGCTGATCGAAATCTTCTTACCATTCCTACTGCTTGCACAATATCGCGTCTTGTAGCAGTTAAGTATAGGAGAGCTCCAATTATTGACCTGTAAAGAGTTGCATCTACCGAGGGGGATTCATCATCTGTGCTCAATTTGCAATTTGTGGTCATCACTGTGCTCAATTTGCAATTTGTGGTCATCATTGTGCTCAATTTGCAATATGTGGTCATCACTGTGCTCATAGTTTCACATTCTTCCATCCCATATCTCTTAAGCATGTCTTTAAGGTATTTTGCTTGGAATATAAACATACCTGCTTTAGTTTGAGTTACTTGTAGTCCAAGGAAGTAAGATAACTCACTAATCATCGACATTTCGAACTCTTTCGAAATGTTAAAGAGTTGCATCTACTGAGGAAGGTTCATCATCTGTGCTCAATTTGTAATCTGTGGTCATCAGTGTGCTCATAGGTGCAGATTCTTCCATCCCATATCTCTTAAGCATGTCTTTAAGGTATTTTGCTTGGGATATAAACATAACTGCTTTAGTTTGAGTTACTTGTAGTCCAAGGAAGTAAGATAACTAACTAATCATCGACATTTCGAACTCTTTCGATGTATTTTGAGCAAATTCATGGCTCATCCGATCATCATTGCTAGCAAAAATCAGATCATCAACATATACAAGAGTGACTAGCAGTTTGTCTTTGTCCATCTTCATGTAGAGATGCTTCCTGCCACTCCCTTTTTGATGCCTTGTTGTTGTAGATAATGATCCAATCTTGCGTACCAAGCTCTAGGAGCTTGTGTCAATCCATATAGCTCTTTTTCAACTTGCATACGAAGTCTTTTCCTTCTGCTAGGTCAAACTGTTCCGGTTGCTCGATGTAAACTTCTTCTTTTAGATCACCATTTAGAAATGTTGATTTCACGTCCATTTGATAAACTTTGAATCCTTCTGAACAAGCAAATGCCAAACACATCCTTAGAGCCTCCATAAGAGCTATTGGTGCAAAGGTTTCTTCAAAGTCAATTCCGTCTATTTGTGAATAACCTTTACAAACAAGCCTTGCCTTATTTCTGATGATTTGTCCGTTTTCATTCTTTTTGTTTCTGAATGTCATGTCCCTTCTCAAATACATTTATAACAGGGTGCTGCTACACAATTTTGCACAATTTTGACTAAGGTAGAGAACCCATCATTTTTGACTTAGGGACTTAGGAGGCAATTCAACTTCATTTGGTTGCTAGTGGAATGTGGGGGCCACCCACATGAGAATTCAGACTGGGCCATTCAAATGGCTTGGAGGGAAGTCGAATAGGTGGATGGAGGGGCGTACATGAGGCAAGCGAGGCCCAAGGAGTTATAAGGAGGAAGCAACTCTCATTTTGGGATTCATTCTTACATCTTGCAAACAAAATAACTTGACTGTTCGCTCTGCTGTTTTGCTGAGTCAACCGGCTGTTTAGCCATGAATCTCTCAAGCGGGAGATTCAACCTCTACTTCGGGGGAGCTTCCGTGCCCGCCCTAGAGAGACAATTCCATAAGGATTTCAGGATTTTCCAGGGTGTGCTACAACAATACCGGTAAGCCAAAACAAGAGTGTGTATTTCTAGGTAGCTGGAGAATAGGCAGGGGGAGTTTGGAGCCATCAGAGATCAAGTATTTTCCGGGAGAGTTAGTGGACTGAGAGGGCAGCAATAGGCCAACGTTCTTTGTGAGTTTTGGATCCAGCATCCCAACAGTTCGAATTGCTGCGCTTGGGGATAGCGTAGAGGCCATTCGAACAGTTTACGTGGAGCTTAAGAGCGGGTGCCATAGGTCGAGAGCCCACTGGGGACGTCAGGGATTTGATAGTAGGGGTCAACTCGGCACTTTGGGACCATTTCAGGGAGGATTTACATGCAATTTCTAGCAGGTCAAGTTTTACAGTTGCAGCTGAAGTTGGGCTCCAAGGGGGTCGAATTTCAGAAGTATAAACCAGCCAAAATCCTTCGTGGGTTTAGGCCAAGGAGTCTAGGGTTAAAAGCACATAATTTTCTGGGCAAAGGAAGTGGACCTTTCAGCCATTCAAACTTCAACAGAGAGGTAGTTTTCTGGGGCAATGTAGTGCAGATTGGTGCAATAGTTGGACAATCTTCAGTTCAACCATTTTCTCACCTGGGTTTGGTCATGTTTGTCCATTAAGACAAGCCCAAGTGCACCATCTTATTATTCATTATATTTTGCCTTTAGAAAAGTAATAAAATGGCTTAGCAGTTCCTTATTTGCAACATTTCCATGGGTGTTTAATGTGTACTTCGTTTTTATATTCTGCTGCATAGATTATTGGCTTTTTATCACTTGTATTCCTATTTTGGATCTTTACAGTGGTATCAGAGCCTAGTTCTTGGCTGAGCTGTGGGGATTGTCTCCTATGAGAGAAGGGGACGAACATAACATCACCTACCGAAGGCAAAGGTACTAGAGCAGAGAAAGAGAGTTGGAAATTACTCCAGACACAGAGGACAGAGGGAAAGCAGTAGTAGAAGAGGAGGACATGGTGGAACCCAAGAGCAGGGAAGAGATGGCTTTCGACAACCTCTTGAGGGCGTTGAGTGACTTAGCAAAGGGTCAAAAAGATATGCTGGAAGAGATCAAGTCGTAGAACAAAGAGAGGACCACTCCTAAAGTATTTTTGTTTGGGGAAACTTTTAGGGCCTCTCAGCCATTCAAACATCCCTCGCCCGCAGTGCAACACCCATCAACAAGTGGATGAACTCATGCTACACTGCCTTCTTTTGTACCAATGGCACAAATCGAACGTGCAAGGGGTGAAGACCCCATTCAGATGGGAGACTATTTTAGAGAGTTGCAGTCTATGGATGCAGACTTTAAGGAGGCCCTCTATTTTAGAGATTTTTGCAAGCTCAAGCAGAGTGAGAAGAACAAGGGTTATGGAGGACAGGGAACCCAGAACTACGAGCTATAGAGGACCATAGGGAGGACGTACTTCCCTACTTCCGATGGCACTGCCAAGTGCATGACTAGGGCTTGGGTTGAGAAGATGGACACCTACTTCCAACTTAACCGGATGATAGAACAGGAAGCTATCAAGATGGCCATGCTGCACATGGAGGGGGAAGCCCATGATTGGTGGTTTTATAGCTTGGTCACCGTAGGGCATGCCAATGTGGCTTCTTACGAGGAATTAACCAGGTGGGTGGTGGAGCATTTTGACCAGAGAGATCCAGAGGTCCATTTCAGAGAGCTGACCCAACTGCGCCAAATAGGCAACTCGGAGAAATACATCTATAAGAGTTTCTGCAAGTACCAGTGATGGCTCTAGATCTATCAGGGGCTAGGAGGGTGTACACCTTCATGGACTGGTGAAGTCATGTAGACCCTCCATGCTGCAGGAAGCAGTCTTGTGCACCAAAGATCTACATGGGGCCATCCCCAAGACTAGAGCACCTTTTCCTAAACAAACCCCTTTTCCACAAAAGGAGCATGAGACTAGACCTCCACCTTAGAGGACCACACAGGGGAGGGGCAACTAGATGATGAGACACGAAAGGACCTCAGGAGGAAGAAGCTGTGCTTCACATGCAGGGAGCCATGGGCAGCAGGCCATCAGTGCACTGTCGGTAGAGCACACTATATTGAGGTTTTTTTTGTCAATGACCAGGAGGACGAGGTGGAGAAGTATTGTGGTGTGGCAGATGGTGAGAGTTCGACAGATAGAGGGCCACCCATCCCTTGCCCCAGCCGGAGGAATCCTTGCTTCCTTGTGCGAGATTCCCAAATATTTGACACTGAGGATCAGAGGCACTGTATAGGGGCAGAGGGTGTTTGTCCTAGTTGACAGTGGGGCTGCCCACAATTTCATAGATGCCCAGTTAGTTCTGAGGAGGGGCCTCATCACAGTTGAGTTCGAGGGCTTTTCAGTCCTAGTACTTGGTGACTATACCATACAATGCACTCCATATGTGCCTTCCTTGATAGTAGTTATGGGGAACTACTCGATGACGAGCCATTTCTTTGTGGTTGATGTGCCAGACACCAACGTGGTGATGGGTGTCTAGTGGTTGTATTCCCTTGTGCCAGTCACGACAGATTGGAGGAAGCTAAAGATGGAGTTCATTGGGTCGGATGGTAGAGTGGTAGTTTTGAGAGGCATAAATTCTTATCCACCTTAGACAGGTTCGACCCACAGGATGGAGGTAGATCTGCGACATGGGGACATTGCATGGGCAGTTGAGTTGAGGATTTCAGAGGCTGGGGGACAAGCTCAACCACCACCACCAGACATGCAAGGTTTGTTGGACGGATACACTGTAGTGTTTGGGGACATTCCACCAAAGCAATCACTAGACAGGGGATTTGAGCACACTATTGAGTTGGAGTTGGGTGTGCAGGTCGTGGTTACCACCCCTTATAGGCTTCCCAAGGCCTATAAGGACGAGATAGAGAAGGTCGTTCAGGAGCTGCTAGCATTGGGCCATATCAGGCTAAGCTCCAGTCCCTTTGCTTCTTCAGTAGTACTGGTGAAGAAGAAGGATGGAACCCTTCGTATGTGCATTGGCTATTGGGCCATCAACTGGAAAACATTGAAGAACGGGTACCCTATTCTCCACATAGATGAGCTGATGGATGAGCTTAGAGTAGCCAAGTACTTATCTAAAATCGATCTACGTTCAGGGTACCACCAAATCAGGGTGAGGGATCCGGATATCCCTAAGACAACTTTTCGGTGCCACTATGGGCATTTTGAGTTGCTGGTCATGCCATTTGGGCTGACCAATGCTCTAGCCACCTTCCAGTCATGCATGAACCGTGTCTTCCTGGGACAACTGAGGAGGTTTGTGCTAGTTTTCTTCGATGACATTTTGATTTATCATTGGAGATGGGAGGAGCACCTCCAACACTTGGAGGAGGTACTACGCATTCTCGAGGAGCAACAATTTTATGCCAAGATCTCTAAGTGCGTGTTTGGGTTGACAGAGATGCTCTATCTAGGGCACACCATTGGTGCTGATGGGGTGAAGGTCCATGAGGAGAAGATTCAGGCCATCCGAGATTGGCCAGTACCGTGAGATGTGATTGTGTTGAGGGGCTTCTTGGGCATTTGCACCTACTACAGGAAGTTTGTCAAGGGGTTCTCACAACTGGAAGCACCCTTGACCAATTTGACCAAGAGAGGGGCTTTCACATGGATTAATGGAGCATAGGTTGCCTTCGACCGCCTCAAGGAGGTGATGAGTAGTTGCCCGGTCTTGGCACTTCCAGAGTTTTGCCAACTATTCACTGTGGAGTGTGATGCATCTGGGGTGGGAGTTGGAGCAGTATTGTCACAGGATGGGCATCCCATTGCTTTTGAGAGTCGGAAGCTCCTGCCACATGAGTTGTGATATTCCATATATGACAAAGAGATGCTGGTCATCATGAATGCATTGGCTAAATTCTGACAGTACTTAGTGGGCAACATGTTTCGAGGGAAGACTGATGACAATAATCTTTGTCACTTCATGGGGCAACAGGGCCTCAATGATAGGCAACAAAGATGGGTCAGCAAGGTACAGGCCTATGACTTCGACATAGAGTATGTGTGGGGAAAGCACAATGTGGTGGTCGATGCTCTATCTCGAAGACTAGTTGGGTTATCCCTTATGAGCATTTGCCATGATTGGAAGGCTCAACTATTGGTGGAGTACTCCAAGGACAGGAGGTCATGCAAGGTATTGGAGGGTACCCATGCAGATGAGCATTATCGAGTGATGGATGGGGTCATCTATTATAAGGGGCGCATTTTCTTAGTACCCAACTCGCAGTTGAGAGGGAGGATGCTGCGGGCAACACATGATTCACCATTATTTGGGCACCAGGGGTTCTAGAAAACATATATGGCAGTCAGGAAGAGATTCATGTGGAAGGGCTTCAAGGGGGACGTGATGAAGCACATACGGGAGTGTGAGGCATGTCAGAGGAACAAGGCGGAATTGATCCACCCTGTAGGATTGCAACAACCACTTCCCATCCTCGAGGGGAAATGGGAACGTATCTCTATGGATTTTGTCACAGGGCTCCCCTCAGTGCAGGGGGAAGGACTGCATCTATGTAGTGGTCGACAAATTGACCAAATATGCCCCACTTCTTCGCCAACCCTCCTAGATACACGACTGCACAGGTTGCAGAATTGTTCTTTCGGGAGATTTTTCAGATTGCATGGGCTCCCCAAGAACATTGTGAGTGACAGGGACAATAGGTTCATGGGAGGCTTTTGGCAGGAACTTTTTAGATTGGTCGGGACCAAGCTCACTCCTAGCACCAACTACTATCCCTAGACAGATAGCCAGATCGAGAGCGTTAATTAGTGGCTGGAGGGGTACCTGAGGAACTACATGACCAACCAACAAAGGGCTTGGAGTCGGTGGTTGCATCTGGGCGAGTACTGCTACAACACCACCCACCACATGTCCATTGGTATGATTCCTTTCCGTGCTTTATATGGATATGATGCATTATCTTTTGTTGACATTGTTTTTGGAGACAACCGAGCCCCAAAGGCCAAAGACTAGGTCCAAGAGAGTCAAGACAACCTGAAGACTCTCAAGGATAACTTGGTGACAACCAAAAATTAGTAGAAGGTGTACGTAGATTGGCACTAGACAGGGAGGCATTTTGAGGAGGGGGACTTGGTATACCTTCGGCTACAGCCTTATAGCCAGTCCATGCTGAAGCAGAAGGGGGTTGAGAAGCTACAACCACGCCTCTATGGGCCCTACCAGGTGATTAGACGAGTTGGAGAGGTATCCTCTGAGCTAGAGCTGCCTCAGGGGAGCAGGATTGTTAATTTTAGGTATGTTCTATGCTAGAGCAATTTATTTAAATTTTCACAGTTAGCAATCACATCAGTATTAAGCTAAACTGCAGATAGAACATAAATATAAATCGCAGAAGAAAAGCCAAGACAAGAGGACACAAGATGTGGCGCTAGCCAGGGACAAACCCCACAATGTGGGGAAACCCTTGATCAATTCTTCTTTTATGTTCTTCAAAGTTTAGCAGAGAAAGAGAGAGAGAGAGAGATTGATAGTACATTTACAATAGAAGTCAACACTATGACTTATCTAGATCTAGCATAGATCATTTCGTATAATGATGAGATCAGTTGAAGACATTCTGCTTCAACTGATTCTCCAAGGTGACTCTTTCACCTATCATCGTGCTGCATTTGGTTCTCTTGTTGTACCACTGCATACTGCACCATGCTACACTAATCATGATTATCATCATGCTGTCCATGTCCATGATCTTATCCATCATCATGTTGCCCATACTAATGTGCATCATCATCATGCTGCTCTTCTAACAGATGACATTCTATCACTACTGTTCATTGTGATAGGGCTCCTACAGGTATGCCATTCTATCGTTGCTGTTTATCATGCTGCCCATCATCATTGTTAAAATTGGCAACTAGGGCCAAACTCCATGTGGGTCATCTTATTCATGGCTGATAATATTTTTATTAGACTCCTCTCGTCGAGAGGTGTAGGATTGATCTAAAGATCATCTGATTTCGATAAGTATTCATGGAGATATGAATTTATTTTGATTATGGAATTATTATCAAGTCGACCTACAACTCATGTAGGCTCAGAAGCCCAACAGTCGCATCTATTCAAACATCAACAATTGTGCATAAATACAGGAGGACTTTTCCTCATTTGCACTCACTCATCTCATCACATCTCTTTCTCTCTCCTGCATAGAAAAGAGGCTCTTCTCTACTGCACAAAAAAGAGACTCACTCTCACACGTGGAAGGAAGGACACAGTTTTGGAGCAGCGGCTACTAAACCGAAGTTTGACCAGCGTTGACCATCAAACCTCCTCTTCTGAACTGCATTATAGGTCCTTTTGGACTTCCTTTGAAGGCCGCAACTTTTGGTTGTGGAATCAAGCCAATCTGACGGTCGGTTTGTGACATATCGACTGCCCTAGTTTGAAGGAAGTTGCTGAAACTGAAGCTGCGACTGCAGATCCAAACTTTGACCAACGTGGACCATCAAACCTCTTCTTCTGAACTGCGCTGTAGGTTCATCTGGACCTCCTTTGAAGGCCACAACTTTTGGTGGTGGAATCAAGCTGATTCGATGGTCGGTTTGCGAGATATCGACTGCCCTAGTTTTGATGATGAAGCCGCTAATGCTGATGCTGCTGATCTAGGGTTTGTTACTACTGATATAAAACAGATTCATTGTACTATTTCTCTCTACTGAATTATTGAAGATAAAATAAGATTTGATCAAAGGGTTTCCCCACACATTGTGGGGTTTGTCCCTAGCTAGTCGCCACATCTTGTGTCTCTTGTCTTGGCTTGTTTTCTGTCAATCGTTTAATGTTCTATCTGCACTTTACTTTATGTACATGTGATTGCTAATCTGTGGAATATAATAAGAAAGAGAAGTAAACTGTTATAAGCATAGAACATACCATAACTTAACATGGTATCGACGCTGAGGTGAAGACAAAGCCCGAGCAAGAGCAAGAGCAATCACCGAAGAGAAGATTGGCAAGGCTATGCTAAAAGAACTATGGGGTCCTCATCACTCTTTCCTGCCGATGACAAGCTCTGTGGGAAAGTTGACTATCACGGATGGAAGATGTCTATCGATCTAACTCTAGAAGATCAAGGAGTGTTGGACTATGTGAGAGGCAATATTGTTGAGCCTCCATCAAATGCATCCGCTGTTGCCAGGAACAAATGGAAAACCGGAGAAGTCAAAACAAAGAAGATCATCCAGGACTCTATCAACAAGCACTTAGTGGCCTACATCTCCAACTTGAACACCTCCAAGGAAATCTATGATAGATTGGTGAGTTTATTTAAAGTTAATGATGCAAATCAAGTTTTGTTTCTTAGAAATATGCTGAAGGAAATTAAGATGGGTAAAGATGAGAGTATGCAAGCATACTTTTTAAGAATCAATGAGATCATGAATGATCTCCTATCTATTGGGGAGACTATTATTGATAGGGAAATGGCACTCACGATTCTTGGAGGATTACCATCCGAATGGTACGTGTTCAAGACTACTATTCTAAAAAATAATGTAATTCCTGGTTTCGAGGAATTAATGGCTAGATGCATCCAAGAAGAAACAAGGGTAGCAGAGCAAGAAATGCCCATACCTAAAGGTCCTCCTGCTGCCTTTTCTTCTCATGCTAAGAAAAGAAATAATTCTGGGACTAAATAAAAAAGAAAGGCTGGATCTAAGGGTGGAAGAAAAGGACGATACATTTGCGATAAACGAGGTCACTATGTGAAGGAGTGCCCTGATAGAAAGGACTCACACCGGGACGATGATCAAAATCCATCTCATGGAAATCAAAGGAATGGAAAATTCAATAGCAAAGGTAAAAGGAGTGCTGGTAATCAAGGAAGAGGACAACCATTCAAGAAGGCTAGAAATTCTAGGTATGAATCCAACATTGTTGGAAATAAGCAGGATGAATATTGTGTACTAGCTGCTCTATCTACCTCCGCTCCTTCGGACTCATTGGGAATTTGGCTCATTGATAGTGGTGCCTCAAGGCACTTCACTGCTTATAAAGAAGTTCTCCATAATCTGATAGAGAAAGAAACTAACTTGGAAATTGTCCTTGGAGATAATATGAAATATCCTGTGAGAGGTGTAGGCAATGTCTCTCTTAAATTGAATCAAGGAAATACGATCCACTTACAGGATGTATTATATGTACCTAACCTCAAGAAGAACCTGGTGTCCATCTCGGCAATGGAGGACAAAGGCTACAAGGTGAACTTCTGTGATGGCAAGGTACGTATATGAAAAAAAATGTTAAAGATGCTTTCACTCTTGGGTTTCGAGTTGATTCATTATATCAGGTTGATGGAAGTCCACTAGGTGTCATGTCTTATGACACATCTCTTCAGTCTGAACTTTGTCATCGAAGGTTTGCCCACCTTCATTATAAAGCTCTACCCGATGTAAGCCAAATGGTGACAGGGATGCCTGAATTCCGAGTAGAGAAAAAAGGTGTATGTCCAGGATGTGCTGAAGGAATGCTCAAAAGGGGACCATTCCCCTCAAGCCAAAGCAAGACCTCTGAAATACTACAGTTGGTTCACTCAGGCATACCTAAGGCTGGCATTAAGAAGGAGACTACTACACCACCTACTCCTGAGCAGAATGGTGTGGTAGAAAGGAAGGATCGTATGATTGTGGAAACTGTCTATGCATGCTCCATGATCAAAGACTTCTGAAGTTTCTATGGGTAGATGATGTAACAATGCCTGATGTGGAGGAACCCATGGATCCTATTTATCCACCTGAGCCTTCCTCTTCTAGGAAGAGGCCTTCATGGCTGAGGGGGATACTTGATGATGTTGGACATGCTGCACCCCGAGTAACCTTCTGTGAAAGTAAGAAACCTAACAAGTATCAGGGATACCTGACCATCATGAGCACGATCATACAAGATGAGCCTTCATCATTCTCAGATGCCGTCAAGCATCAAATATGGAAGGATGCTATGACCAAAGAATGAGTTTATTATGAAGAATGATGTTTGGGAAGTAGTTCCCAAACCCCAGGACAAGACAGTTGTTACTTCTAAATGGCTTTACAAGATAAAGCACGCAGGAGATGGAAGTACAGAAAAGTATAAGGCTCGTTTTGTTGCTTGTGGCTTCTCCCAGAAGGAAGGTATAGACTTTGATGAGATATTTGCACCTGTTGCTAGATATACGACCATTCACTCGATCATAGCCCTTGCGGCTTCACAAGGATGGAACCTACATCAGATGGATGTCAAGACCACATTCTTGCATGGTTCGATCAAAGAAGAGGTCTACGTGGAGCAACCCGAAGGAGTTGAGATTTATGATCGAAAATCTCATGTATGCAGGTTGAAGAAAGCTCTCTATGGGCTGAAGCAAGCACCTCGAGCATGGTATGAGAGGATCGATAGCTACTTGATGAAGTCGAGATTCACTAGGAGTCAAGACGATCCTAACCTTTATTTTAAGATTGAAGATGAAAAACCTCTCATACTGGTGCTGTATGTGGACGACCTCTTTCTAACAGGTGCAAACCCTCTCATTCACAAATGTAAGAGGGAGTTGGCTTTTGAATTTGAAATGAAGGACCTAGGACTGATGCTCTATTTCCTAGGAATTGAAGTGTGGCAGAAGCTAGGGGAAATTTTCCTATCTCAAGGAAAATATGTGGTAAAGATATTGGAAAGATTCGGTATGGTGGATTGCAAGCCTGTGACTACCTCGAGGATCTTAACTTTTAGAAGTTATATGGTAGTGATGTTAGACCAGATTTGGGAAATGCCTTTGAGTTTCATAAAATCATTCGCATTGATGTTCTTGGTGAACCTCTGTCTGAACATATGTTTTGCAGTCAGCATTATGAGCTCATATTTGGTTGAGCCTCACTGGATTGATGTCAAAAATCTTCTGAGATGTCTTCGTGGCACAATCACTTATGGGTTAAGATACACTGCCGGAGATGTGAGATTACTTGGATACACTGATGCTGATTGGGCAGGCAATGTGGAGGACCGTAAGAGCACTTTTGGGTGCTGTTCCTCCTTGGGATCTACTTCGATATCCTGGACGAGCAGGAAGCAGAAGTCGGTGGCTTTAAACACTGCCGAAGCAGAATATATTGCTGCTAGCATGGCCTCCTGTGAGGCAGTTTGGTTGCGAAAGCTCTTCAGTGAGATGTTTGGATTTATATTGGTTACCACCGTGATCCTATGTGACAACTAGGGTGGGATTCATTTATCAGAGAATCCCGTATTTCATGATCGCTCCAAGCATATTGATATCAGGGATCGCTATATTCAAGATATGGTGCAGCGGGGAGCTATAAGGCTCCAACATATCTGTACAGATGAACAGGTCACCGACATTCTGACAAAGCCCCTAGGGAAAGTCAAATTGCTGACTTTCTGAGAACAACTTGGTGTTGTTCAAAGACCCTCCGATGAGGGTGCTATATGATGCATTGAGCCCTAGGAGCTCCAGGGGGGTGTGGGGTACTTCTTGGAGCAACATATGACCACAGGGTGACTCACTATCCCGTGGTGGTGTACGTGAACACCCCGTGGCGACTATGTAGCAAGATGATTGGTTCTCGTGTGAGGTCTGGATGATGTGTTCTCCATGACGATTATGTAGCAGGATGATTAGTTCTCTTGTGAGGCCTGGATGATGTGTTCTCCATGGCGTTTTTGTAGCAGGATGATTAGTTCAGCTGTGAGGACGGGATTGATTAAGTTCTCCTGTCGAGGCATCCTAGCCATGCAGTGTGGGACTCATGGGAAGTACCTCTCATTTGATCAATGAGCAAGGAAATAAAGTTAGGGACCATAGTAGTACCGATGGATGCATCGTTGTATCTACCGTACTCCCTACACTAGGACGACCTTCATTGATCTGGGACTTGTGGTAGGAGTTGTACCTACTATGATGACTTAGGGTCGGTTGAGACTGGTCGAGGACCAGTGGTACATACTCCGAGACTGACTTCGTGTTAGTGCAGGACTGGTCTGGGACTAGTGAGAGTGGTACATACTATGATGCTGACTTTGGGTCGGTTGAGACTGATCTAGGACCAATGGTACACTCTCTGAGCTTGCGATACTAGTCTGGGACCAGTGATAAGAGTAGTACCTACTATGACGCTGACTTCGGGTCGGTTGAGAGTGGTCTGGGGCCAGTGGTATGCACTTTGAGACTGACTTTAAGTTAGTGGAGGATGATACTGGTCTGGGACCAATGGTAGGAGTTGTACTCACTATGATGTTGACTTTGGGTTGGTTGAGACTGGTCTGGGACCAGTGGTACATACTCTGAGGCTGACTTTGAGTTAGTATGATACATCCTCGATCATTTTTTCTTCTTCATAATTAGGACAAAAGCAGAGCAGAGCAGTGCAGATTAGTACAGGGCAGAACAAGACAAAGTAGTACAGGCAGAATAGAGCAGAGCAGGGCAAGGGTCAGGCTGTATAGGGCAGTGCATTTGATGGATAAATAGTAGCGACTGATAGGCAAATTGCAGATGGAGTTCACCCTAGTTGAGAGGGAGTGTTAAAATTGGCAACTAGGGCCAAACTCCATGTGGGTCACCTTATTCATGGCTGATAATATTTTTATTAGACTCCTCTCGTCGAGAGGTGTAGGATTGATTTAAAGATCATTTGATTTCGATAAGTATTCATGGAGATATGAATTTATTTTGATTATGGAATTATTATCAAGTCGACCTACAACTCATGTAGGCTTAGAAGCCCAACAGTCGCATCTATCCAAACATCAACAATTGTGTATAAATACAGGAGCATTTTTCCTCATTCGCACTCGCTCATCTCATCACATCTCTTTCTCTCTTTTGCGTGGAAAAGAGGCTCTTCTCTACTGCGCAGAAAAGAGACTCTCTCTCACACATGTGGAAGGAAGGACGCAGTTTTGGTGGTGGAATCAAGCCGATCTGACGGTCGGTTTGCGAGATATCGATCGCCCTAGTTTGAAGGAAGCTACTGAAACTGAAGCTGCAACTGCAGATCCAAACTTTGACCAGCGTGGACCATCAAATCTCCTCTTCTGAACTATGCTGTAGGTTCATCTAGACCTCCTCCGAAGGCCGCAACTTTCGGTGGTGGAATCAAGCCAATCCGACGGTCGGTTTGCGAGATATCAACTGCCCTAGTTTTGATGATGAAGTCGCTAATGCTGATGCTGCTGATCTAGGGTTTGCTACTACCTCTCTCTGCTGAAGGCCGCAACTTTTGGTGGTGGAATCAAGCCGATCTGACGGTCGGTTTGCGAGATATCGATTGCCCTAGTTTGAAGGAAGCTGCTGAAACTGAAGCTGCAACTGCAGATCCAAACTTTGACCAGCGTGGACCATCAAATCTCCTCTTCTGAACTATGCTGTAGGTTCATCTAGACCTCCTCCGAAGGCCGCAACTTTCGGTGGTGGAATCAAGCCAATCCGACGGTCGGTTTGCGAGATATCAACTGCCCTAGTTTTGATGATGAAGTCGCTAATGCTGATGCTGCTGATCTAGGGTTTGCTACTACTTCTCTCTGCTGAATTATTGGAGATAAAAAAAGATTTGATCAAAGGGTTTCACCACACATTGTGGGGTTTGTCCCTGGTTAGCCGCCACATCTAGTGTCTCTTGTCTTGGCTTGTTTTCTGTCTATCGTTTAATGTTCTATCTGCACTTTACTTTATGTACATGTGATTGTTAATCTGTGGAATATAATAAGAAAGAGAAGTACACTGTTATAAGCATAGAATATACCATAACTTAACAATCATGCTGCCCTTTGACGTTGGTGTGGTAGCAAGATAGGCTTACGGTCTTCCACCAAACAACTTCCAATAACCATCAACGCAACAGTGTAATATGTTGCAGCTCCTTTCCCTTGCAAACAGTTCTTGACCCAAGCCTAGGAACAACCTCTATCTTTGTGCTGTTACCTTCAGCAATGCATGCTTGTTTCAGGGTTCTTCTTGCTGCGTTATGACTCATTTTGCTACGGCTGAAGGTCTCTCCTTAGCTTTGAATTTGGGCTTGTTATATTTGTGGCTAAGCTTTCTTTACCTGCGGCTAAGGGTCACTTCTAGACTGTGGTTTAGGAGCCTCCTTATGATAACAATTAAGGCTTTGGTGATGCGGATATAAGAGCCTCCTTTGTTGCGTATCAGTCCTCCATTTGCTGTGGGTTAGGCCTCTCCTTAACCATGAATTAAAGTTTCCTTTTGCTGCATCTAAGAGTCTACTTGTACAGTGGATTAGGGCAATACTTGTCAGCAGATTAGGGCATCATGTTGACTGTTTATTGGAACTCCTTTGGGCAGAGGATAGGAGCCTTCCCTTGACTTGCGGCTAGGGCACATTTGACCTGCGGCTAGGGTAATGTACAATAGCTAGGGCAATGTATAGCAGCGAGGGCATAAGGCCAGCGTATTCTTCTTAGTGTCCGTCCTTCACCAAAAACCCAAGACGTGGAGAGGAGATCACATTAAGAATGTGTCTTACAAATGACATCAAATCCTCTTCTATTTATACCAAAAATGTATAGGTTGAATAGGCATGACGTTTGGGCTTCTTGAGCCTACATAAGTTGTTGGTCGGCTTGATAATAATTCCATAATCAAAATAAATTCATATCTCCATAAATACTTATCGGAATCGGATGATCTTTAGATCAATTCTACACCTCTTGACAAGAGGGATCCAATAAAAATATCAGCTGCCATAAATACGCGGATCCACATGGAGTTTGGCCCTAGTTGCCAATTTTAACAAGGATCCACAATGTCTTATATGTCTCATGCCCTAAGAAGGTGCTGGGACAAAAGGTGATAGCAACAGCTGATCTTACCCCATTGGATGATGAGGGCCACTTGGTTTTGGAACTTGAGGCCCTCTTGGAGAGCAGGGAAAGGAAACTAAGGAGCAGAACCATCAGGGAGTTCTTGGTGCGTTGGAAGAACTTGCCAAATGTGGATGCCACCTAGGAGGGTGAGCACATCTTGGAGAACTCAGGTTTGAGGTTGCTTGAAGGAAAGCAACATTTGGGAGGGGAGGACTGTCATGTCACTTCTGAAATACATTTGTAAAGGATGCTGCTACACAATTTTGCACAATTTTGGCTAAGGAAGAGAACCCATCATTTTCGACTTGGGGACTTTATTAGAATATTTCTAATTTAGTTTAATGCTCACTCTTTTAGTTGTTGCTAAGTTTATTCTTTTAGCATTTTCTTAGATGAAACTGATTCTTTACATAGAAACTTGATGTTTCTATCTTTGTAAATATCTCTGTATTATTATTGAGTATTGTTGCTCAATCAATTCATTAATTCATTTGGAAATCCATATGCGTGTTTCTCATTGTTTTATGGTATCAGAGCCAGAGAAAAAGAGATTTATTGAGAAGTTTATTCTCTCTGCATTTTAATCTCTTGAATTCTTTGTCATTCCTTTCTAAGGTCGAGCCCTCTGTAAGCCAGATAGCCTTCACTGAGTCTTAGCTTCGGCTCTGCTCATTGTGATAAAAGCTTACAGTCGTCTATCTCGATACAAAATTGGATCGTTCAAAAGAATTCTTCAGCTGGTCTAAATTTTTTTCTCGGGTCAGATCTGTGTGTAAATCAGTGATATTTTTGGAGTTGTTTGGAAAGCGTATCAGCTCATATCCCTGGGAGGTAACAGCAAGTAAAAATCTTAGGTCAGTTCAGAGAAGGAATCAGCAAGAATCTCAGGTTGCGGTGAAAAGCCATTCGAAGCTGCGGATCAAGGCGTGGACGCGCAAATTCAAAATTCTTGAGATCGGTTTCTCACAATTCCTTTGGCACACAGTGGAGTTCTCCCGCTGGCCGACAGTTTAGCTGCCAGAACCCTCCGTATTTTGGCGTGATTGTGATATCGAGACCGTCGAAGCACCATTGTGAAATCCCGTTACAGTCCAAGAATCGGTCGACAGTTTTTAAAACACGCAGTCACGTGCATGAATTAACGTGGCTTGTAAAGCGACGGCGGCAATAAATCATTCTGCTACCCGTGACCCTCTGGCGTGGTTAGAAACTGCTGCCCGCAAACGGTTACCCGGATTTTTGCTACGCATCACTGCTACGCTACTCCATATTGGGCCAATATATATTGTTGTTGATAATATACAGTGATCTGTATTTTTGACGTGGTTCGAGACTAGTATTTGGCGTGGTCCAAAACTATTACAGTGATCCGTATTTCTTTGGCGTGATCCGAAAACTGGTTTTTATTACAGTAATACGCATTTCTTTAGCGTGGTCCGAAACTGATAATTATTTTTTT
>APFE030698191.1:65897-79880 GCA_000404065.3 Pinus taeda | reverse complement strand
CTTGATGTTTCTATCTTTGTAAATATCTCTGTATTATTATTGAGTATTGTTGCTCAATCAATTCATTAATTCATTTGGAAATCCATATGCGTGTTTCGCACTGTTTTAGACTTAGGAGGCAATTCGACTTTATTTGGTTGCTAGTGGAATGTGGGGGCCACCCACATGAGAATTCAGACTGGGCCATTTGAATGGCTTGGAGGGAAGTTGAATAGGTGGATGGAGGGGCCCACATGAGGCAAGGGAGGCCCAGGGAGTTATAAGGAGGAAGCAAATCTCATTTTGGTATTCATTCTTAAATCTTTCAAACAAAATCACTTGACTATTCCCTCTGCTGTTTAGTGTGAAAATTTCTAAATCTATGCAAACAAAAATCCTACTGCAATCACGGTTTATCATCTCCTACTTGTTATTTTATTCAACAAGTTATTTAATTACAAACAATGATGAAAAACATTACTGAAGACTACACTGACATACATATCATAAACTAAATCAATAGATGAGACAAATACACAAGGGACACCGTTATTTTTGGACAACATGTCTCTAGAGAAACCCAATGCGAGAAAACTGGTGCAGTAGATAAAGGGTTTGCATTATTAAGCAAGCATAATCTCAGTACAACAAGTTGCCTCTCACACTGGCTAACCTTTGAGAGAAATCACGGCAGCAAGAAATACATATGAGGGTTTACCTCGTTCTCCAAGTCACAACTGTTCCACTGAGTGGCCTGACTCCGACAAACACTGCGAAATCCCAGCACAATCACTGCTTGGGCCAGTGTCTTGCTCTAGGAGACTGTGTCACCCCTTCTGCTGGATCGATTTGCTAGAGGAGGACTGTTGTTCAGCCCTCAAGGCTTAGAACCTCGCTTCTCCAACAAAATCTCGGACTTCTGACGAATACTCTGCACTGCCACTGCAAGAGACCCTCTTGGCCTGCATCAACACTACGTGAGTGCCTTCCTGGTTTGCATAGGCCTCTACAGTGCCTTTCTAATGCTACTGCTGCCTCTATGCCACATACTCTTGGGCTCAGAACTCCTTTCTGATCCAAATCTCTGCTTCTGCCCCTCTCACTGCAGCTTAGATCACTTGTTCGATTTTTCAGCAAACCACACCCTAGAAAAATTGAATCCACTGATCACTTGGTGTATCTCCAACTGTCCCTCAGCTTATACTTTTCCTGTTGATGAATCAACGACCGAGATTAAGTCCCTAGTCAACGGCTAAGGTTAAAATAGACTTGATCCTCATCCCTTGGAAGCTTTTCACCCATATTTTTATTTTCCTAAGTTTAGACTTATTAGGAAGCCCATTAAAAATATTAATTATTTTAATAAAACACAAACCGGTTGGAATTTCACCAAACGATTTCTGGGTTTTTAAGATCTAATGTATTCTAGTCCCTCAAACTTTTGGAGCTAGAACACATCCGATGCTACCCAAAATCAACACTCCCTCTTAGCAAGGAATGTGCTCTAGAAATAGTTCTCAGTAGAAGTATCATACTGATCCACAACACCGGTCCTCTATGCTGCTGATACTTAGCTTTGCTGCCCTTAATCCATGGCACTGCTGTATTCTGTACTGCTACCCATGACGCTGCCACTATCACTTCTACATCTGTATTGCAGCTTCCTCTCGAAATGCTGCATCATCTGCCCATAACATTGCCACTGCTAACTTCTGCACTACAACTCAGTTGCTGAGAAGTAAGCAACTGAAAAGTCAACCAAAAACTGACATGTTGGTCAATCTAGATACCCCATGATGTTGAAGCTACCTCTGTTGCTAATTTGTGATGACCCTTTGATGCTTTTGTGCTATTTTTGTATCTGCTTTGTGCCTCCCGCACTACTCAACACTCTACCGCGATGCGTCAGACTTTGGCACTCTAGCTATGCCACTGTTGCTCCATCATCCCTCGCACCAATTGACTCTCGTCATTTTGCTACTGTCATTAAGGGCTCCTGCAACCATAAGTTATCCAAGAGTTTGGGCACCTCAAGGATCTTGTCCCCGTGTAGTCCTCCGGACTACAACTCTATGTCGCCCCACCTCTTCTCCAGAGGTGCATAAGCACTCATGGCACAATCCTCATCATCTTTCTGCTTGTCAGCTTTTGCTGGAGCAGCCTTTGAGTTGGACTTCTCTTCCTTGCCCTTCTTTCGAGGGCACTGAGCGGCGAAATGTCCCAATTCCCCACACCTGAAGCATTTGACTTTGTTATGGCTTGCTTTTTCCTCTTCTACTCCCCTGGTTGTCCCGCTAATGTGAGAGCTGCATCCTCCTCTTCCTCCTTCTTGACTCTGACTCCTTTGTCGCTACTTCCTGCGTTGGTTGACCACCTGCTCTCTTCCTGTCGAAGAGCTGCCCACATCTCCTCCCAATTGAGGAGAGAAGCCCTGCCCAAGATGCTTTGGACAAAGGTCTCCCAGTCTTTAGTGACTGCATTTAGGGCAATCCTGATCATGAACTCAGGGTTTGGTGTAGACCCCACAAAAGTCAGCTGGTCTCAAATCCCTTGCAACTTGAGAAGGAAGGGATCGATTCCTTCTCCCTTTTGCATGTGATACTGTCTCAGGTGGTTCTCAAGCAACATCTTCTGTTGAACAAAAGTTCCCTCATACAAGGTGGTCAAAGCCTCGCACATTTCCCTTGCCGTTTCCTTTTCAGCAATATGTGGGATCACATGATCCTTGACGCCGTCCAGGATCATGCACTTCGCCTTCACTTGAGCCTCCTCGTATTTCATGAGAGGATCAACATCAACCGGTACAACCACCACTTTCAAGGCATAATCCTTGATGCGATTCTTGTCCAAGACTGTCAGTATCCTGGCCTTCTAGATGACAAAGTTGGATGATCCATCCAATCTGCCTGATCCCTCAGTCCGTTGACTGCCATCTCTGCTCAAACAAGTGTACATCAGGTTCTCTTCTCCCTCTCTTATTGCTGCCCCAACAAGACTCAGATTTGGATTTCTATGGCATTAGAAATCCTCTAAGGAACAAGTTCTTTCTAGAATCCCTTTGAGTCATGATTTCCCTCACGGAAATCCTCTTGCCAAATAATGTCGAATCACCCCTTCCCCAATCCTCCTTTGCTGCTGCTCAGTAACCCGGACCAAGATTTCTTTTGGCAAGAAATTCGTTAAGGCAGTGACTCCCTCTACCTCGGTTTTGTCTCGACAGACACTGTTCTGCAACAACAGTAACAACGTCCCACCAACACCACAGATCAAATCTGCATTGCTCCTACTGCTCCGACAACTGATGAATCTGAGCTCCTCAAGCTCTTCACAGTCACTGTGTGAGCGAGATCAGCTCCTCTTGGCCACTCCATCACTCCTTCCTGGTCCAAAAAGATGACGTGGCTTTGCGTGAGCCTGATCTACCCGTCTATTTCTGCACTGGCCCAGAAAGCTGACGCCGTCACTGCGTGGGCTCCTCCCTGCTACTGCGTCACCCTCTCTTGGCTCAGAATGCTGATGCAGGCACTACGTGAGCCTCTGGGTCACCTCTTCTGCATTGCATCACCCTTCCTCTGCGTTCTTTGGCTTTGGAACAACACTGTCACTCGGGACAATTGCTTGTCTGCAGCAAATTCACTGGATCTTCCGATTAATGGCTTCAATATCCTATGATCTGCAATGCTATGATACCATGTGAAAATTTCTGAATCTATACACACAGAAATCCTACTGTAGTCACTGGTTTATCATCTCCTACTTGTTATTTTATTCAACAAGTTATTTAATTACAAACAATGATGAAAAAACTACTGCAGATTACACTGACATACATATCATAATCTAAATCAATAGATGAGACAAACACACAAGGTACACTGTTATTTTTGGACAACACGTCCCTAGAAAAATCCAATGCGGGAAAACTGGTGCAACAGATAGAGAGGGTTTGTATTAATAAGCAAGCAAAATATGAGTACAACAAGTTGCCTCTCACACCGGCTAACCTTTCAGAGAAATCACGACAACAAAAAAAATACATATGAGGGTTTACGTTGTTCTCCAAGCCACAACTGATCCACTGAGTGGCCTGACTCCGACAAACACTGCAAAATCCCAGCGCAATCACTGCTTGGGTTAGCGGCTTGCCTCTAGGAGATATGTCACCCCTTTTGCTGGATTGATTTGTTGGAGGAAGACTGTTGTTCAACCCTCCCGGCTTAGAACCTCTCTTTTCCAGCAAAATCTTGGACTTCTGACGAATATTCTACATTGCCAGTACAAGAGACCCTCCTTGCCTGTGTCAGCAGTGTGTGAGCCCCTTCTTGGGTTGCGTAGGCGTCTGCGTTGCCTCTCTGATGCTACTGCTGCCTATCTGCCACGTACTCTTTGGCTCGAACTCCTTTCCAATCCAAATCTTTGCTTCTGCCCCTCTCACTGCAACTCAGATCACTTGTTCGATTTTCTCAGCAAACCATGCCCTATAAAAATCGAGCTGACGGATCACTTGGTGTATCTCAAACTATCCCTCAAGCCTCCTCTTACGCTTTTTCTGTTGATGAATGAACGACCGAGATTAACTCCTTAATAAATGACAGATTAAAACAGAGTTGATCGTCGTCTCTTAGAAGCTTCTCACCCATATTTTTATTTTCCTAAGTTTAGACTTATGAACCCCATTAAAAATATTAATTATTTTAATAAAACACAAATCGGGTGTAATTTCTCCAAATGATTTCTGGGTTTCGAAGATCTCATGTATTCTAGCCCCTCCACAAAATTTCGGAGTTAGAGCACATCTGATGCTACCCAAAATCAACATTTGGTTGAGTCAACCGATTGTTTAGCCACGAATCTGTCAAGCGTGAGATTCAACCTCTACTTTGGGGGACCTTTTGTGCCCGCCCTAAAGAGGCAGTTCTATAAGGATTTCAAGAGTTCCAGGGGTATGCTATAGTAATACCATTAAGCCAGAATAGGAAGTGCGTATTTTTGGGTAGCTGGAGAATACGTAGGGGGAGTTTGGAGCCATCGGAGATCAAGTATTTGCCGGGAGAGTTAGTGGACTAAGAGAGAAACAATAGGTCAATGTTCTTTGTGATTATTGGAGCTAGTAGAGTCAACTTCCCAACAGTTTGAATTGCTGGGCTTGGGGACAACATAGAGGTCATTCCAACAGTTTTTGTGGAGCTTAGGAGTAGGTTCCATAGGCTGAGAGCCCATCTGGGAAGTCAGGGATTTGATAGTAGGGGTCAACCCAACACTTTGGGGCCATTTCTGGGAGGATTTACAGGCAGTTTCCAGTAGGCCAAGTTTTGCAGTTGCAACTGAAGTTGTGCTTCAAGGGGGTCGAATTTCAGAAGTCTAAACCAACCAAAATCCTTCGTGGGTTTTTTTGAGTTTCGGTCAAGGAGTCCGGGATTAAAAGGACATAATTTTTTGAGCATAGGAAGTGGAGCTTTCAACCATTCAAACTTCAGCAGAGAGGCTGTTTTCTAGGGCAGCGTAGTGTAGATTGTTGCAGTAGTTGGACAACCTTCAATTCAACCATTTTCTCACTTGGGTTTGGTCATGCTTGTCCATTGAGACAAGCTCAGGTGCACCATCTTATTATCCATTGTATTTTTCCTTCAGAAAAGTAATAGAATGTCTCAACGATTCCTTATTTGTAGCATTTCCATGGGTGTTTAATGTGTATTTCGTTTTTATATTCTGCTGCACAAGTTATTTTCATTTTATCACTTGTATTCCTATTCTGGATCTTTACATTGAAAACCCACTTGGTTCCAATTATATTTTCATCTTTTGGACAAGGTACAAGTTCCCATGTTTCATTCTTTTCGATTTGGAACATTTCTTCTTCCATTCCTCCTACCCATGAGGGTCCTTACTAGCTTGAGCAAAGTTTTTTGGTTATAGCATGGATAGTAAGGCAACATTATCTTTTCTTGGTGTATTAGTCATCCTTCTTCGGGTCCGTATTCCATCCTCTATATTCCCAATAATCTGTTATTTTGAATGGTTTTTTTCAACAAATTTTACTTTTGATGGAGTCTGAGATGGTTCCTTTTGATTTTGTTGATCATTTTCTTCCTTGTTGTATCTTCTTCAAAATCTTCAAGAATAGAATCTTCTTCACAGATTTCAATCTCCTTTTCTTGGAGTGCCTCATCACTCTTCACATCAATGCTTTCTACTATCTTTCGTAGTCAATTATTGTAGCATTTGTATGCTTTTCTCCTTGTAGAATACCCAAGAAATATTCCTTCATCAACTTGAGAATCAAACTTGCCTGGTGAGTCATCATTGATCTTCATAAAGCATTTACTTCCAAAAATTCTGAAGTATTTACCGAAGCAAGTCTTCCTTTCCATAATTCATACGGAGTCTTGTCATTATTTGGTCTTAGTTGGGCTCTATTCAAGGTATACACTACCGCTCCAACTGCTTCTCTCCAAAACTTGGCTTGTAAATCAACTGCTAGTAACATTGTTCTTGCCATTTCTTGCACGGTTCTGTTTTTTCTTTCTGCTACTCCATTTTGTTTAGGAGTTCTAGCTATGGAATGTTCTCTTTTGATTCCATGTAGATCACATAAATCATTAAATTCCTTTGAAGTAAGTTCTCCTCCTCTATTTGTTCTAAGATAGTTGATTTTTGATTGTTTTTCATTTTTCACAAGAGCTTTGAAATTCTTAAAACATTCAAATGATTCAGATTTAAACTTTATAAAGAGTACGCACATCATTCTAGTATAGTCATCAACAAATAGAGTAAAGTACCTTTCGCCTTGTAGCGCTGGAGTTCTAGTTGGTCCACATAAATATGCATGTATGATCTCCAAAGGTTTTGATGTTGAGAACTCCTTAGTCTTGAACCAGGTTCTAGTTTGCTTTCCATGTTGACATGGGCCACACACAACTTGATCTGGCTTGACAATTTTTGGAATGTCCCTTACTGCATTTGTATATTAACCAAGTTATCAAAGTTTGGATGCCCCAATCATTTCTGCCATAACCAATTTTCATCTGCTCAACTAATATAGCATTTATCTTCTTGAATTTTACTCAGAATATATACGTTGTCTGGTGTTCTTACTCCTCTTGCCACAAGTCCTCCAGAGGAGGAATTCCTTATCTCACAATCTTTAATACTAAAGACAACATTATGTCCTTGGTCACAAATTTGGCTAACACTTAAAAGATTGTGTTTGAGCCCTTCCACCAGTAGTGCATTTTGAGCTTTCCCCTTCCTATTAACAAGAGCAACAATCCCTTTTCCAACAATTTTAGTAGATCCACTTCCAAAAGATACATTTCCATCCTTCTTATTTAACGAGATAAACTTCTTTTGGTCACCTGTCATGTGTCTTGAATATCCACTATAGACAAACCATTGATTTTCATCACTATGTGCACATAAAGCTAAACCACATTTATCAGTAGTGGGTTCCTCCTTTAATTCTTCTCTTTTGAATGAACAATTTTTGTTGAAATTTGATGACTAAAAAAGGTTTCCTGCAATCCCAAACCGATTTTAATTTCACCTTATCATGCCCATTCAGTTAAATGCCCTTTCCCATAAACATACATTCAACATATAGAATTCTGGAAATGAAATTTTCAAATTAAAACACATGGGACTGTCAACACATGTTGAAAATAAATATGGACATAACCAGACCAACAACACACATAAAAATACACAGATTTTTGGTCAACTTAGACCTAGGCAAAACCCCTTCAATCTTCTCTGGGGAAACCCTGTTAGAGAGCTCTTCAAATTTATTTATCTTTCAAGTTCAAGAAAAATACATTTGCAGACAAAACAAAATAACAAAATACAACTTATCTCTTCAGCCCAAAACTCCTTGAAAATCGTGCCCACTTTGCCTCCATTTCCATGCCCACTTGAAGCTGAAAATATATACTGTACAGACTCCGTACAGACTGTACAATTCTTTTTCAAAAACTTCTCTCGAATGGTGTGCAACTCACAACATTCAATGTTGTTTGTACTGTACCTTATGCTGTCTTCTATGCCGTGATTTCCATGCCCATCTTTACCCAAAAATCACTCCTTTAGCTTGCTGCAACAAATTTATCCTTCAAAACTTTGTTCCAGCTTTCAGCCTTCTTTCTCCAATCTGTTCATGAAGAATGAATGCAATCTCTCTTTTCTTTTCCCCCTTTTGTTTCCCTAAACAACTTTTGGGCAACCCTAAGATCTAATGGCTCAGATTCATTTAGATCAAGGGATGAGATTAAATGTGCATTTGAGTCTCACTTTCTATTTTTTAACTCACCCATTAAATAAAGTACCGACATTGTACTTTATGTCTAAAGTCAGTTTTCACTTTATAATTTAACATTGACTTTACCACTTATAGAGTCACACTTAGGAAAATAATTATTTTGGACACCTTTCCCTAGGTAGAGGCTAACCCATGGGAAACCACTTGTCCAAGGTACATTAAAAAGAAACAATTTTGTGTATCATGGCCATAATCATTGTATTTTGAGCAAACAAGATCATACTTAGCCAAAGGATCAAATGAATTATAAGTCTTGATTTGTCCTTGTGCTTTTAGGCTACATTGCTTGCTTTGATGATTGATCTTATATCTTGAAATATTATCCTTATGAGGTTTGCGATGCTTAAGCTTGATGACCAAAGTTTTTACATTGACACTAATAACCAAGAAAGATTGTTTGATACCTATTAGGATAGCCTTGACTTGATGTAGTATTCTTCCTTGGAGGTAGCCTTCCTTCATTCCTTGGGGTGTTAAAGGTGAACCTTTGCTCTTGGTAGGATGGCTTCTCCTCTTTTGGATGACTGCAATGGATGTCACCATAACTTTTTTGGATTTTTACACTCCCCTTTGTACTAGACGATTCTCCTTTCAAACCAATTCTAGAATTGTCATGTTGAGGTCTTTGAGTATTAAGGATGTTATCAAGAGTTTGAGAGCTTTGCCAACTCTTTTTAACTCGATCCAACTCTTTTCTTAGGGAAACAATTTGAGCTTCACATTTTTCGCAAATTTCATCTCTTTCTTTTAGTTTATTGTTCAAGAGTTCTTCCTTCCTTTTTGCTTCCTCTTTTTCCACTTTGAAAGAAATGACCTTCTTTCGTAATTTCTCATTTTTTTTCAATGAAACTTATTAGTAAATCATGCACATTTCCTTCTTCTTGTTCGGAATCATCTTCATTTGTAAATGCCATAAATAATACTTCACTGGTTCCATCATATTTATCTTCTTTATTAGACTCATCATCATCTCTTTTGTGTAGAAAGGTATTTTTAGTTGATTTCTTCTTAGTAATCACGAATTCTTCTTCATCAACGTCATCTTGTTTGGAGAAGAGATTCTTCTTGTTAAACCCTTTCTTCTTGAACATCTTCCTTTTATATTCGTCTTCATCACCACTATCATGTTTATGAGGAAATTTTGCAACATAATGTTCCACATTTAAAACAAATAAGAGGATACTTTCCTTTGAGCTTGGACCCTTTCCTTATTTTTCTTAAGAATTGAGCTAGTTCATATTCAATGTCAAAATCTTCATTGCTATAATTATAACTTTTCCCTTTCTTTGATGACCTTGAAGCTTTGAATGCAGCTTCCTTGGAGTTAGGGATTCCTTTTCTCATTTCATATGCAATGAGAATCCCATGAAGTTTGTCCATTTTTAGGTTATCCAAGTCCTTCATTTCTTCTATGGCATTGACTTTGGAATCAAAACGTTTTGGAAGCGATCTCAAAAACTTTTGGACAATTGTGCTTTCTTCAACGGTTTCACCTAAAACTTTGAGTGATTTGACAACTTCATCTACTCGGAAGTAAAAGGCTGCAATATCTTCTTCGTCATCCATCTTAAGACTCTCAAATTGTTGTCTATGTGTTTGGAATTTTGCCTTTTTGACCTTGGACTCTCCATCATAGATAGCAATAAGCTTGCCCCACATTTCCTTGACAGAATCACAATTCATAACTTTTGTAAATTCTGAATCAGTAATTCCACTTTTTATGGAATTTAGTGCTTTGGCATTTGCTATATAAACTTTCCATCCGTCCTGATCTGTTGGTGGAGTAGCTAGAACTTTGTACCCATCGGTCACTGATTGCCATACTTCAGGTCCAAGAGACATTAATAGAATGTCATCCTACGCTTCTAGAAGCCAAAGTTTGTTCCATCAAATTGGGGAATTTTTCCTGAATCCTGATTCTTCATTGTGACTTAAAAATCATTCTTCTAGTTGTTAGGTTGATTATGAAGACGCTGGCTCCAATACCAATTGGAATATAGAGGGGGGTGAATCAATATTTCTTTTCAATTGTTATATTTACCAGTTAAGATTCTTCACAATTATAATGAAAAAATTAAATAATAAGGATTTTATTATAAACAAGTGAGGACACCAGTCCTCTTTTACAAAAATTTTACTACATTTATGTTTGAGGACACCAACCCTTCAATCTTCTACCCTCTAACTTGTTACAAAGCATCAACTTGGAATTTTGTGAGGCTCCAACCTTTAAGGCTCCAACCCCTAGGGCACCAACCCTTTAGTCTTCTTAATAAAGATAGATAAGTCACAAATATTGTTCTGCACTTCACATGTCCATTTTCTCCAAAACAGCTAGTGCTTCACTGTCCAAGGTTTTCAATCCTTTATGTCCTTCACTAGATGATCATGGTGAATGATGCCACTAGAGTCATTCCATTATTGTATCACCGAACGAAACTGTATCTAAGATGCCTTGTGGCTAGATTTGTCTCTTGGTGCTATAGGTATTTCCCCTCCATAGATAGTCTGAATATTTCTTCACCCTTTTTATCACTAAGCCTCCTCCGATAGTCTTAAGAGATCACAATCCTTCACACTTTTATATTATGATCTCGGCTCCACCAAGACTACACTACCCACGAATCCGCACTCCACTGAAATTGAAATGTTCCCAGATCCGATCCACAGAATTATGCACAAGTCCAAGAGTAGCTACATAATGTATATACATTACCAAGGGTATAGAAGGTGGCTTAGTCCGAGCTTCTGAATAGATGCACTAGGTTCGACTAAGTGTGGCTGCCTGTCCAAGCTCTTACGGCCTTATCTGCTTCAGATATGTAGTGATCCTTCTCAGCCTCTAAGTCTCCTTCCCTTTGTTTTTTCAAGCTCACGAGTTGTGAACTGTATCTTACTCTCTGTGATGGATGACCATGTTCGATAATAGAAATGAAGGTCTATGGTTTTATTTATATACATTATGTTATGAAAATGAAGGGACGTGACCCTTGTAGGGAGGCCGACATGACGTGGATGGGTATTAGAGGTTTGGGTATTAGAAGCTATAACATGACACAACGTGCAAAACTTGCGATATAGGAAAGTTCCGATGCAATGAATGCGGTATTATATTAAAACGTTATGATAAAGCCAATTGGGTCCACAACCATATCGACAATCAGAGATTAGGTCTTATCGGAGGTGCCATTTCAAAAGTTCTGATAAAGTGGCGGTTGCGAATTCATAATTAAATCGTTATTAAATCAGGTCGGGTCCACATATTGGAAGTCAGTGCAAATTGGAGGTTATCGCATATCGGAGATCGAAATTCCATATTGCATATCAGAGATTGGAGGTCCATATCGCATATTGGAGATCAGAGGTCTATATCGCATATCAGAGATCTGAGGTTTTGAGTGGTGACACACAATAAAAACGCCGATATGATACTTCTCTGATTTAACTTTGGTTTAATATGATATATGTCATCAGTTGTGTTATCAATTATTGTTAAAATTGGCAAGTAGGGCCAAAATCCATGTAGATCGCCTTATTTATGGAATCTGATATTTTCCCTAGATTCCTCTCATTGAGAGGTGTAGGATCTATCTAAAGATCATCTGATTCCAACATATATTATGGAGATATGAATTTATTTTGATTATGGACAAATTGTCAAGGTCGGCCAACAAACTTATGTAGGCTCAGCAGTCCAACAATCACGTCTATTCACACTCAATGTTTGCATATAAATACAAGGGGACTCCTCCTCATTTGGACAATTCATTCACTCATCTTCTCTCTCTCTCTCCTACACATAAAAGGAGCCTCTCTCTCTCTCACACGTGCGGTTGAAAGGAAGATGTCCTAGGGCAAGGAAGATGCAGAAAGGAGGACGCTAGGACAGCAGGTCATCTCTTTGACCAATGTTGACTTAAGCATTGACCATCCAGAAGTGCGGATTGGGTGTGGTTGCCTGTCCTAGGGAGGCCGCAATTTTTGGCACGAGAATCGAAGTGATCTGACCTCTAGTTTGACCGGTGTTGACTGCCCTAGTTTAGGGCTGCAAGTTGACTTCAGAAATCTGCAAATTGACTGAACTTTTGGGGCTGTTTCTTCAGGCTGTTTGAGGACAAGTTGACCAGAAAGTGACCAAGTCTTTTAGAGGTCAATTTCAACTAGTTTGACCAAGTTTGACTTTGCTGATCTAGGGTTTGCTGCTGCTGATATAAAATTACAGAATTCAGATTTTTTACTATTTCTCTCTATTGAACTATTGAAGATAAAAGAAGATTTGATCAAAGGGTTCCCCCGCATTGGGGTTTGTCCTTGGCTAGCCGCCACATCTTATGTCTCTTGTCTTGGCTTGTTTTTTGTTGATCATTTAATGTTCTATCTGCACTTTACTTAATGTATATGTGATTGCTAATCTATGGATAATAAGAAGAAAAATAAGTAAACTGCTCTAAGCATAAAACATACCATAATTTAACATGGTATCAGAGTTGAGGTGAAGACAAAGCCCAAGCAAGAGCAAGAGCAAGAGCAATCACCAAAGAGAAGGTTGGCAAGGCTATCTGAAATAAATCATGGGCTCCTCAACACACTTCCCTGCTGAAGACAAACTCCGTGAGAAGTCTGACTATCAAGGATGGAAGATGTCTCTTGATCTAACATTAGAAGAACAGGAAGTGTTGGACCATGTGAGAGGCAGAATTGTTGAGCCTCCATCAAATGCATCCGCTGCTGCTAGGAACAAATGGACCAAGGGAGAAGTCAAAGCAAGGAAGATCATTCGGGACTCTATCGACAAGCGCTTGGTGGCCTATGTTTCTGTGCTGAACATCTCCAACGAAATCTATGATACACTGGTGAGTTTATTTAAAGTTAATGATGCAAATCAAGTCTTGTTTCTTAGAAATAAGCTGAAGGAAATTAAGAAGGGCAAAGATGAGAGTATGCAAGCATATTTTTTAAGGAGCATTGAGGTCAAGAACGATCTCCTATCTATTGAGGAAGTAATTCTTGATAGGGAAACGACACTCACTACTCTTGGAGGACTACTATCTGAATGGTATATATTCAGGACTACTCTTCTCAACAATAACGTAATTCCTGGATTTGAGTAATTAATGGCCAGATGCATTAAAAAAGAAACGAGGATGGAAGAGCGAGAAATGCCCATACTTAAAGGTCATCCCTTTGCCTTTTCTTCTCATACTAAAAGAAGAAAAAATTCCGGGGCTAAATTCAAAGGAAAGTCTGGACCAAAGGGTGGAAGAAAAGGACGATGTTACAATTGCAATAAAACTGATCACTATGCAAGGGAGTGCCCTGATAAAAGGGACTCACACCAGGATGATGATCAAAATCCCTCTCAAGGCAATCAAAGGAATGGCAGGTCAAATGGCAGAGGTAAAAGAAGTGTCGAAAATCAAGGAAGAGGACAACCATTCAAGAAGGCAAGAAATTCCAGGTATGAATCTAACACTATTAACAATAAGCAAGATGAATATTATCTACCAGCTGCTCTATCTACTACTGCTCCCTCGGACTCTGTAACGAATAAAATATATAAATAATATAAATATAATGTAAAAGATAATAATCATAAATAATAGTTAGTTAAGCTAGTAATTAAGGTTGAAGAGGCTGTCTAATAAGACATGAACTCTCATGAAGAGACACTTGGCTGGTATATAAGCAAGCCT